>VYZV01007210.1:51219-74368 GCA_013401275.1 Pandion haliaetus | reverse complement strand
AAAAAAAAAAAAAGTACCTTTGGTTTTGAAATGGAACTCCACAGGGAGAAATTGAGCTACTTACTAATCTTGGAAATGGTAAAGCTATGGAGTGTTAACTTCATCTAGACCGTCTCTCACCAAGGTAGGAGAAACCCTCTGATATACAAGAAAAATCCAGAAATTGGAGTAATTCATATTTTGGTTGCTTGGCAACACTGTAACAGCAAACCTTTCTTTTTTTCCCTGCCAAAATGCAGAATTAGTGACAAGTGGAAAGATGTAATCTTGTGCTTGTAATGGACCACAATAGCTGTAGGAATTCCACTGCAGAGGATTCTATTACCAAAAGAAAAACGTCAGTTGTAATAGCTTACTTGTAATTTAAATAATTTCCCTGAATCATGGTTTGAAAATGATTTTTCTGTCTTAGATTAATAAAAACAAGATTATGAGAACTGAGATACATGCATTGATACTATTAACTTTTTAAAGACATGCACGGGTGACAATCTATTAATAATACATTACAAAATTAATGGAGCATTAAAAAAGACAATACAGAGATGAACAATTTTAGAATGTCTACATGTCAATGTAAGACAAATGCTACTTGATTGCTGCCATCACTGACTTGCTTGTTACTGGAAGAAATGGTCTTTAATTAACAGAAACAAACCTAATAAAATAAAACCGCTTATAGGATTCTTTACCTTATTCTGAGACACAGCAATAAAACTAAAGAGCATAATTGCACAAAGTACAAAAAAAAAGAAGTGCTATTCCGAGATGATGTGAAATTAGCTCCTACTCAAAAGGACTACTTTTTTATCTACTGTTAACATATTGATAAGGCCTGAGTGATACAGAGATATGTGCTGTCCAAGAGCATAATCAGTTCTATTCTGTGACAGCAATTAGAAAAGTTAAAAGTAGCCTATATCTGTAGTTCTTTTATCTATCTGGAGTAACAAATGAGTTGTACCAATCCTGTACACATAAAGCAAAAAAGAAATAACATTGCTGGAATCTTCATAAACTGAAAATAGTATGCAGTTCGAAAAAATACTACTTACTTGTGTAAAAAGCCCCAAACTGATCTGCCTCAAGCACTTTTAGAGATGTCACTAAAAGTATACACAACTTCAAGTCAACACAAAGGTGACTCAGGTTACGAAGCCTGCCATTTAAAGATGACATAGTTCTTTACTATGAGTATTCTGTTGCAAAAGGGGAGTAAAGAAGCTCTTGAGATTTGCTTCTCAAGTTGCTCCAAGGTGTGAAAGCGGTCTCCACCTTACCACAGCTGGGTTCCCAAACTCTGCAGAATTTGCAAAGAACACTTCTGCCCCAACCAGCGATAACAAAAGCAGTGATAACAGCTTCAGACATACGCTCTGTGTAAACTCACATGCAGGAGTGTTATCTCCTTCCATATCCTCCTGTCACACTGTCAGAGATGCCAGAAGTAGGATCACAACTCCATGATCCTCACTACCTTTGCCCTCTGACCAAATTCTGCCAGCCGGTCCATCAAGGGACCTAACTCCATCTGCTCAGCCCCCAACCTGTGCTCTTCAAGCTTACACTTCCATTGAGACTCTTGTCATCCCCAGCAAATTGGCAATTGCAAGAAAATATGTTATCTGCCTGTGTTTGGTTACTTAGCTATGGCATGGGGTAGAGGGGTGGGAGGGGCAAGAGAAACAAACAAAAACCACCACCCAACAAAAAACGCAAAAAACTTCACACAGGCAGTAACTGTACGTAGTGAGCACTCAGCTCATTTTTTAAATAAAAACATGTCTTTTCACCTTCAGTGAAGTATACGACAGATGAGAAATGCCTATTAGGGGTATCCTCATCTTAGTATCATTCCCTAGTAAAATTGCCTTAAACTTCTGATGAAATTATCCAAAGTTTATGTGATGCTCTCCTCTGTTGCTTGGATGACATCTTCATAGACAGCAGGAAGAACATACTACGTGGTACTCTAAATATACTCTTACAAGTTTGAAATGTTTCAAAAAAAGATGACAAAAGTGAATGTATTAAATAAGAAAAACTAAATTGTACAACAAGTTACAAAAATAAAATTCCTTTTTGGTTAGCATCAGTCTGACTCACAATGTGCTAAGTAGGCAGAGTTCCACAAGAAAAAGAAAAGGAAAAAGACCAACTAGTCTCAATGAAGCCGCCTCTGCATTAACAGCAGAGTAAAAATGGCACAAGATCATTGAGACTGAGATTCATTTCTTGATGAAAAATTCAACAGATAAGTTTCAACTACGCATGAAAACAGAAATGCAAGATGCTTATATGTCTCTTAAAATATTAACTATACTTTTGGCCTTTCTAGCTCAAATTTTTCAGTTTTCTGTTTGTTTTCAATTTCACCTAATTCAAGTAGGAAAACCAGAAAGTTTTCTCTACCTTTATAATATGTTCTTCCATGCACAGTATGCCTTACAACCACAAATAAAAAGTCATGGCAGATTGAGTCTCCATGCTGCCAGATGAACTGCTCGCTACTCATAATCTCTCTCCTCCTATCTTCTTTCTGCTGCTATGTCTTCCTTTCAGTCTATGTCCTTTTGTCTTTTCTATCAGTGGGACTGACCTCAGACTTTCCCTTCCAGCTGTGTAACAAGTGAAGAAGCCTGTTCAGATGTCAATAGCTATTAATTCCCTGTGCACCCACAAGAGACACTGCAGCACAGAAAAGGGGTGAAAGCGAACTTCATGATTACTACGGACTAGAGCACTACAGTGAACACATTCGTTTCTGCTGCTTCTCCACTGTATTGCCCGAAATTAGGTTCTGCCCTGACCAGAATGAGAAAGAACAGGCAGAAAGGTGATATAAGCTCCAGAAAAACTGGCAGTTAACTTCTCCAAGGATTTTACCTTGCACTGTGCAAACCAGAAATGAAAGCAGTTATTTCTACTTTCTTCTGCAATGGTAACTTCACATGCTTTTACATTCACTAGTTCTATTAAACTATGTAAGACAGACTGTTTTAAAAGTTGATCTGTGGATGCTTCCAAGAGAGAGATTCATGCACGTATTGGTAAGGCTGCAAAAGATCTTGAAAAAACCAGGCATAAACCAGCAATTTAGTATATTAATTCTTTATAAAGAGAATAATTTTTCACTACTGTGCTATCCTGAGGTCCTGTATTAGTTATTCAATGCAGGCTCAAATCTTAATTTCCTTGTGACTGTCTATGCATTTAATACAAATGAAACAGTCTTCACAGTCTATTAATCATTGGCCCAATTACAAGAAAGCTCTGATTAGCTATGTCTAAACGTACCTATCAGGTTATTAAGTTAATTAAGAGGCATTCTATCTTGTTCTGTAATTGATAACAGTAACTACACAACAATCACAGGTTTTGTTTTTAACTATATAGACTTCTACAGACTATTGCACTGCTTGCACAGATTTTGGCTGTATTATGCTCTCATTTCATGGTTTAAATTAGATGTTTAAAGTAGGTAGAGTGAATTGCCCTCAGAAGATGCCTGTCTCCCTCTCTTCTGAACAAAGAGACTAGGTATCTTAGCTTAAACTACAAGGTTTTGATGGGATGCAGTTCCAGATTAAGACAATTACATACAGCATTCTTCACACCAACGTGAATGGTGATCTTGTCAATGAAGAAGTCAAGGGTGCCTAGAGAGCTCCCAGTTGACTAGCCAGTGTATGTCCACTTAGGATAAGAAGAATCGCTCTCCAGGCTCTACAGACTGTATTGGCTATATATCCATTGACTACAATGGAGCTTAGACACTTAGAAGACAGCCAGACTTCTAAATCTAGGTTTGCTAACCACTTCATACAGGCTGTAAGTGAACAAAGAAGATATAAAATTGAGTGAAAACCTATGGAAGGGAAGTAAGCTTAATAGACTTTAGCGACTGGCACATTTTTTTCTTTAGAATTCCTTTCTGATTTCTGCAGTAATAAAGCAAGGAAATGAAAGAAAATATTGTAAAATGCATGTTTCAACATTATTCTTACTGGTTAAAATAAAAGTCTGCAATTCTTAAATGAGAGAAAAAAAGTAAACATCGCTGCTTCTACCGAAAAAGATTATTTTCTATGGAAATGAAGGAAAAATACCAGCATCCTTCTTTTGGAAGATAGGTAGGCTTTGAATCTTCTCTAGCAATTCAGAATTAAAAGAAGAAAATCACATTATAGACTATAATCGAAACGGACTTCAACATATTTCAAACATTCATGAAATTATCACATCTCCCTATGAAATAAAATTCAACGCAAAGCAAATCTCCATATAAACACAATTCGCATGCCTGCACCATACTAGTTGTTTCAAATTAACCAAGGTAGAAAAACAGTTGAGAGCAAACCTCTACAGGATTAGTAGTCCTACTCAGCTTGTGAAAATATTCAAACTTTTACCTGGAATTAACTAAAAAAATTTCAGCCAACTCTTTCTTTGTTCAAAGCCTCAACACTACTCATTCCCGCCATTTCAGCTAGCTGTGCAGCTAAATTTAACATCCCAAAACTGCAGTACACAGCATGGAACACAGCCCACAAAGAAGTTGCTTTGGACATACAACTAAAGAGAAAATACAAAGCTGATATGGTGGCCCTGATACTACGGTGCAAACGAAATTCCCCTGACGGTGGCACTGGTAGGGAAATCTACAATATGGGACTAGTGGCCCAGGTAACATTTTCAGACTCAGACTACTACCATTCAATGTCTCAAACTGCTTTTTTCACATCTCAAATCAGGGTTTTAACTCTGATATACAAAAGTGGCAAACTTTTGGTTCATACAATGAGAATAATAAAAGGGAGTCTGAAAACAAACTTCATTGAATAGCTAACAGTCCTCCTTAAATGTTTATCTATTAAATATCTGTACCAATTCAACAACAGAAGACCAATTTTTGGGGCTATGTTACTAACCATATGTTTAGGGAGACTCTGGAGAGCAGAATGGAAACAACACATTCTTTCCACTACAAATCCTTTGCAAATCATATAATCAGTTCCCTGAGTTAGATGAACTAGCCCTATCTGATATTAATCAACTCATGTATGTAACAGTTGATAAAATATGCATCATCGACCTTACTTAGTGATCCAGAAACAAAAACCTTTTGCATAGATGAGTTCTGGTGGACAGTTCCAAAGTTTCACTGAGTGAGCTCATGACAGTTTATCAAACTCCACCATGCACATCATAACATGCAACATTTACCTAAACCTCTCGCTTTATTTTTTCACTTATGTATCTTTTGAGGGATTTTTTCCTCCTATCTTATTCTTGATATTTCAAATATCATTGTAGCAAATGTATTATACCACTTTGGAGGTCACAAAATAGCTTCAAACACCCTTGCTCTTTGGCTTTTTTTATTGAAAGATTTCCTTTCTCCCATTCAATCATTTCAAACAAGAATGCTGTCAAAAGGGAGGTCACTGGTACTAGGTTACTCTAAAACATTAACTACTTCTCAGTAAAAGAACTGAGAAAAAAAGTAAAATATTAGACATGCTCTCAGATATGCCAAGCATGTCAACAGTTACATTTTCTCCCATGGTTTTCAAATCACAAAGATTTTCTATGACAGCTTATGCTTCTTTCAGCAGTCCTATTTCTCTGCATAACAATCTCACACTTGTGGAATTACGCCTACCATATCATTATCTGAACTCAGCAAGGATTTATCAAACAAGGGTAGTTTGTGTTATGGCAGAAACACTGTAAGGTTTCCCTAAAGTGTAATTCAGAAAGCTTCCTCTTGTTTCCACCCACTCTATCAACCAGTGGAAATCCTACCCTGAAGGTGAGGCATTTCACAGTTCAACCAAAAGAAAATGAAAACTACTGGTTTTCTAAGAGGTCTGTAGGATTTACATCAAAAGGAATACTCATAGATAAAGGCTAGCAAAGACTATTACAACCTGGACTGATTTCCTTAAATTACAGCCATAAAACAACACTGACTGCACATAACTGCCTTTTGTAAAAGCTAACTCAACAGGCTAGAGCTGATCTTCCTCTGATCAGCTGAAGTAATCTCATTCCAATTTCAAGGTCTAAGGTGAAGCCACTTGTTCCTGTGTTCAGTGATTCATTACTGCAAATGTTAAAAAAAAATGCATCGTATTTCCAGTTTAAACTTCACTGACTTAGCTTCTACCTACCTGGCACAAATTTTTTTTCTGAGGGAGGGTGATACTAGGAACTAAAGCAGTAGGTATTTTTGTGGCTACCTCTGGTGGGTTGACCCCAGCCAGCAGCTAAGCACCCACCAGCCACTCACTCACTCCCATGCCCAGAGGGATGGGGGAGAGAACGAGAAGAGCAAAACCGAGAAAAACTCATGGGTCAAGATAAAGACACTTTAATAAACAAAGGGAAGGGAAAAAACCAACCAAATGAGCGATGCCAAGGCAATCACTCACCACCTCCCACTGCCCAGCCAGTCCCCAAGCAACAGCTACTTCAGAAAATTTACCCCCAGCTTTTATTGCTGAGCATGACATTATCTGGTATGGAATCTCTCTTTGCTCAGGTTGAGTCAGCTGTCCCAGCTGTGCCCCCTCCCAACCTCTTGCCCACTCAAGCCTTCTCGCTGGTGGGCAGAGTGAGGAGCAGAGAAGGCCTTTACCCTGTGAAAGCACTGCTCAGCAATAAAAGACAAGTGTATTAACACTGGTTTAGTCACAAATCTGAAACACAGCACCATATGGGCTGCTGTGAAGAAAATCAACTCCATCCCAGCCAGACCCAGTACAGTGCCACTATAGTAATGGTTATTAAGGGTTTATGAGTGGCGATCAGAAGGAGAAGGCTGCACATGAAAAAAACAATTGGTTTATTGAGGGATTGACTCAGCAAAGCACTTAAGCTTAGGTATTTTTTATGCATGAGAAGTAAATAATTATAAAGCCAGGTGCATGCTTAAAATGCCTTGACAAATGGCTCTGTGACTGCAGAACTGCAAGTATTTCCTTCCTTCCAGGACCCTACCCAAAAAAACATTACATCTTTTTTAGAATCTAACTATGGAAACGTTTTGAAGATTGACGGAAATCCTTTCAATTGCATCCCATGGAAAACTTGGACAATACACATTTTCAAAATGTGTGCAGCAACCAACCACACCTGTCAGGTGCTTTTATGTCTTCCCCCTCACCCCTTTCCCCGGATCATTTATTAAAAAATGTAAATACATGTTTCTGAATTAGATCACACATTAGATATACTACTGATATATTACGAGAAAAAAACCTTATCAGAAATACATGTTGCACATGTATCACGTCTCATGCTTCTTCTAGTACCTGTTCTCACAGTTTAGAGGAATTAAACTGATTGATTTGTCTGTGCTTAAAAGTACTATGCAAGACATGATTTTATACTTTCATTTTTTTTTCAATTACAGTCACATTATAATATCTAATAGCACAATACCAGAAGTATGACATTGATAAATTTGGTCTAGGAATTAAGAGTCCCAATTTCTTACTACTTAAAATCCTAGATTTCAACCCGGTTACTCTTAATTTTTCCAGTAGAAGACAGAAGACCTAAGTCTGCAGTTGGGCAACAAGCGATGATATAGTGTAAAACTGGTGAAAGTCCTAGTCCTACCTAAACTCGTGAGCAAGGTGCACACCCATCCCACCCATTGCCTGAAACCATATTACAACCAGCAAAGAACAGTCCCAGCCATAGTGCTGAAACAACATCCCCTAATCCCCCCTGCTTGCTTCACTGCACTGGTAGCTATAAGGTGTGCACTGGGGTTTGTTCCACCAACGGTGGCATGGGCTCAAAGAAAGCACTGTCAAATCAATTTTTACAGCAAACTCTTCAGAGCCACAAGTTTGATAGCCTGGTGCTGCGCTTCCCTCTCTCCCATTTCACATGGCTCACTACTACTCTTCTGTCTACTGTACATATAAAGCACATACAAGTGACTAATAAGACTATCTTTTTGTAGATAACCACCAAGTACCTAGTGGCAGCACAAATCTAATATGCTTGTGCTAGAGAGCCACTGCCTTCGATCACTCCCATGAACTTCTAGTTTAGGTCAGCTGTCAAAATGCTGCTAAAAGCATAAACAATTGGAAGAGAAAAAGTCAACTTCAAAAAAGCTTAGGGCTCAGCCACACCCCAAATAAATTCACAGTGTAAGTAAAGACTATTTTCTAACACCAAGAGTTTCAGCACTGCTGAATTTCACAGTATCGAATTTTACTAATACTGAAAGTATCAGGCTAACTCGGAAAATGGTCAGTGAAACATTTAAAAGCGATCTTAAAATAGGTAACTTAAAAACAGTGCTTAAATACAATAACTGAAATTCCTTATA
This sequence comes from Pandion haliaetus, assembly GCA_013401275.1. Taxonomy (NCBI): domain Eukaryota; kingdom Metazoa; phylum Chordata; class Aves; order Accipitriformes; family Pandionidae; genus Pandion; species Pandion haliaetus. The sequence goes on along the minus strand of VYZV01007210.1, from coordinate 66,012 downwards.
GGAATAGGATCTCTGGTCTCATGCAGAAAAAATATACATATGGGGACAAAATGTGCATAGCTGGAAATACTGAATATATTCAACAGGGTTTTTTATTATTATGGGTACATATACAAAAAAGAGTGAAAAAGATTTTCCAGTGTTTTGCATATATTCAAGAGAACACATTCATTATCATTCTAATGACTGGACAACTGAGGTAAACGGTAATTCATATACTCATGAATGTGTATATATATACAATGCAAACTCTACCTAAAACTTACAAACAGAAGGAATTAATTCTTTTATAAGACATTTATTTGCTGTAAAATTACGTTAACATAGATCTGATATTACAGGCTGTGATGTATCTTAGAAGTTAGAAATGCACATAGTCCGTGAATTGTCCGTGTGAGCCAAATTCACATCGCTTGTATGTAATAAAATGGCTCTTCATATACATGAAATATTGACATTCAAAATGAAAATCTTAATTTTCTCTACCTCATATTACATCCTTTTAAAAGCCTGTCAAAACTTTGCTAGCTGTATAATAAAAACTGGTGGTGAGCAGTCACATTAGAAGGCCTGATACTGTATTTGGACAACTTCCCCTCTGGATAGCAGTATTGGAGCAAAGAAAAAAATAACAATATGACTTTTACATATCAACAGTTAATGTTAAATATTTTGTTTAAAATCATTTTTTCTATAAGCTTTTTTTTACTTCTATTTTAAAAGCTACTAACTGCATGCAAAACCATGGCACCTGAGGCAGAACACCAGCAAGGAGCAGAGCTCTTCCAAACAGCAACTTCCAGAAGAAGTCACTGCAAGTCGTTTAATAGCGTATACTGCTAGAGGAATTTCCCACTGGGAACTGTTTGGCAGTCATCCACACAGCAGGAGAGAAGGAAAGAAAAGCACACTTAGGACTCTCGGGTGAGCTGTGGACACACGTTTCCAAGTCCTAGATCCTTCATTCAAGTCGGTCACGCAGCTTTGCCTACTCATTGGTTTCAGCACAGCAGGTACACTATCAGCCACCACAGGATAATTTACCAGCAGGCATGAGGAAGACTTCTGAGGCTGATCTCACACTTGAACGAAGGAGACAACAAAACAACAGAAAACCAAACCAGCAATAATATATTTAGCATAAGCATATTAACATAAATACAAATATTTGGAAGAATAAGTAAAAAAAAATAAACTCCAAGGTCACAGACCTAAGGCTTTAAAACATTGAATCTAGCCAGGATTCTCTCACAGGTGTGTATGCCTGTATATACATGCAGAGATGTCCAGTATTTAAGTAATTTGCAGTTCTAGAAATTCTAGTTTTATTGGAATGTCCACAGTACAGATTCCAGCATAGCACATCAGACCTTCTGGGCCATTTTGAGACTGTCACCCACTGAAGTTCAAATCCTATCACCTGCATAGTGCTACTTAGGTGGTGGCTTTACTATACAAACAGGTTTTGAAATTACCCATTGAACAAAGATACTAGAATCATACACTGGCCATAAATTTAGAATTAGAAATAATGTTTCTGTCCACTTAAATATACACTTTCTTTAATGAGATCCCTTATAATAAATTTACTTCTGAAGTATAAGCACAATCTAATGAAGGGGTTTAATCTACTTCATTATTTTTTTTAAAGTATGCCTTATTACAAAAGAGAGTGAGTGATTCTGTTTAATTTTCAGTTCAATCATTTAAAATTAAAGTTTTTATTACCAGAGTTCAAATAATAATTTAAAGGATTGTGGGGTTATACATGATTGTACTAGGAACACTATGGGTCAGTAAAAGATTTCAGTATCTAAACTGAGACTTATAGAAGTTACCCCAAACTAAAATTGCATCTTGACAATCTCTGTAGTATTAATACCATCAGTTTGACTTGAAAACACTCCAGGTACATAAACAGTAAGTGAACCTTTGTGATCTGATGTACCTAAGGGATGAGCCTATTTTATCCAAAAACTTCAGGGTCAAACAAAGCCAATCATGGGGAAGTGACCACAATCCAAGATTACTTTTCCAAGGTAGCTGCCTGAATAGCTATGCTATAGCCTGCTGACACTTGCCTGCAAGGAGGTGGGAGATGTGAGTCTAATTGCTGCACGCTGAACAGGAGACTGAACACAGGATCTCACAGTCCCTGAGCAAGTGAATAGAAGAGGGATTCTGTGACCATCTCCTCCGACCACATTTTAAATTCAAGATGCAAGCCTTGATCAGTGCTCTTCAGAAAGAAGGCAGACCCCAATCTTCTACAGTGGACTAAGTGCTCAAAAAAAAAAAAAACCAAAAAAAAAACAAAAACCAAACCACCGACCAGGCTGAGTAAATAGGGTTTTGCCTTCTTAATTAAGGCTTTGGGTGGTGCTTTCACATGCAAATATAATGTGATATCTGGGGCAAAATGGTATTAACTATAATGAAAATAACAACTGTGAATAGGCAACATTGGACTGCGTGAGATTACAGGTGTGAAGTATCTATGAACATCAGGTTAAGATGAAGAAAGTCCATACATCTGTTGCATACAAAGTTGTGGCAAGCAGCCTCAGTTATAGGAACGGAGAAGTGATACTGACAGTGGATTTCAGGTTTCTAAATAGGATTGGATTCAAATAGATTAGTTAGAGATCTGTTCAACATAAAAGATTATAATTTTTAAAGAGTTACAAAATACATTTACCATATTTAAGTTTCACGCTTAAAGTTAAGATGTAATGACACAAAAATGAATTTAGAATATTGGTTTTATAAGGCCACTATGGGATCATCTGTCCATCTAATAGAGTCTTTGGATGTAAACAGTTGTGGAGATTAGTAACTCAGGTGCTAGAGAAGATAACAGGATCTACAAGAGATTCCCAAGAAAATCAAGGTTCCTGAGTGGCCTGATGGAGTTGCTGTTCTCTGACCATGCCTAACACATGACCAATGCTAGATGCCTCACTAATATAGTAAAGCCAATACCTGCCAGCTGCATACGAGCTCTGGTTCTCATTCAGGATACTGGAACATAGATACAGTATAAAGCTACCATCAGCCTGAGGAAATTCAAACCCACATCCCTCATCACACAGGATACTGTCTTAAACTCAAGGCTATGCTGTACCAGAGGAAAGAAAGTTTCTAAGCTGCCTGCTAAACCTATGCCACTGCACAGTAAGATCAATAGACAGACAGGCAGATAGGTAATTCAGGCAGTGACATTAAGAGGGAGCATGATTTGAAAATCCAGTGGCTAGTATTAAATAGCATTTAGATAAAATATAGACACAGTCCTTTGACACTGCGGAGAGCTGCTTCACTTCTAGCCACACTTGAAAAGAGGGAACTGTTATCTCTGAAACACTGCACAGCAACACCTCCTTTCAACTCCAGCTTGACACCCTAGACCTTGCTAGTATTTCAGACATCGCTTTGTGCTTTGGCATTTAGTACTATCGGTGAGTTCTTGTTTAGTACCTGGGGTTTCCAGATCACCATTTTGAGATGTACTACTACCCATGCAGTGTTCTGACCTAACAATGCGACTAACAAATCTCAGACTCCCCTAAAAGTTCAGCAGTTTGGCTTGTAACTAAATGCACATCATTCCTTTGATCACACCCTCAATGATCTTTGTTTTGCTGGCCTTCTTTAAAAAAGGAGGTCTTGAGAAATCCCGTAACTGCCATCACAGAAGTATGAACATTAGGGAACCTCTGTAAGTTAGCATCACTTTTACACAACAAAATCCCATTCATACATCAAAGCCTTATTTTCAGTGGAGCCTTGGCCTGATGCTCATTCCACAATTTGGAATGTGCCTCTGAAAACCACCACTCAGATGACCAGCACATGCAACTAACATGTAATATACAAACCACAGGATAATAGACATGATGAAGCTGCAGACAGTCAAGTCCATGTTAGCAGAAAAAATAAAACTCAGAGCTATCAGGTGTCCATTAGCAGGCACTCTGCTCTGACAGCTTTTGGAACAAGGCACTGTAGCTCTTGCATTATCTGTAAAAGGCAAATCAATACTATTTCTCCTGTGGAAAAAGGATACAACTAATGTTGCATTGCTACATCATTACATTTACTCAAGTTATATAGAAAGATAAATATGAGATTATGTTTTTAAAAGTTCTGCTGTCCAGTGTGTGTAGCCAAAGTTATTAAATATTCTGTATAAGTTCTATGCATTAAAATAACTATAAAAATTGCTTTCCTATTTTTTTTAATCTTGACCAAGAATTTTTAAACTATTCACATGGAAGTTCAAACAATAACCAGCAATTACAGTGACACAAAATGGAGAACGTGAGTTACCAGAGTCCAGGGTAGGGCAGCTCTAACACATATTTAATTATCCGGACTTTAGCTGCCTACGTAAACTAACCCTAAATTTGCACAAGCAATGATCACTAGACAAATTCCAATGAAGTTAACAGATGCTCCCTGATTGTTAGAATTTACTTAAGTCATGTCATTTGGAAGTGTTCCTTTACTACAGCAGCTAAACAATTGTTGGTAATACTCAGTCTAATTACAACTTTTATTCATACACTTTGAATAGATGAATATCTATTCAGATGTGCATCTTAATTTCCTTTTATTTACCTTTGAGAGACTGACTTAGTCTCATAAGACTTGATAACAATGTTGTAATCAGCTTTTTAAATAGAACTAAAAGTTTAATATGCACCAATACAACAGAGATTTGTGAACTGGAAAGGTCAAAATTTGTTGCCATAGAAAAATCGGGAAATACATTTTCATCACTTCAAAACACAAAGGGTTCTTTTATATCTGCAGACTTTATATACTGCAAATGTGGCTGGAACCCCTTAAATAAGACTAACAAGAATTTTTTATGTAGCATTTTAAGAAGACAAAAGGTTATTTCACATACATGCAGGTGCCTGATTGACTTAAAGCTACTTGTATCCTTCCCCACCCCACCCCACCCCGCCCCGGAAAAAAGTCACACTGATTTGCCTTTCACAGGTAACACAAGATGCACAGTATCTTGTCAGAATAATCACCAAAGCCACTGCAGACCATCTGCAAGCAGATACCCGATAGCTCTCAAACGCCTTTGAGAACACATGGTCACATTCAGTTTGGTTCAACACAGCTCATACTCAGTGCTTTTCTAACTGCAAGTGGAAATTATAAAAATCTCCTTGTTTACTGTTACGAGTAACACTGTTATATTAGCAGTATTTTAACTTGTGTTCATTTATGGGTAGATGAAGTTTTTTCTTAATTATACATATACTTGAACTTTTGCCATTTAAAAAAAAAATGCAAAACCCACAACGAAATCAGAAAAAAAAAAAATTGGTCTCTTTAAATGCAAGAATACTGGAAGCTTTTGCCATGCAGAAGCCATCAGCTCATGCATATAACAATTAAATTTTATTATAAATGCATGAATTAATAATATTATAAAAGTAGCTAAATTACTGCTAACGAATAAAAAAAACAATGTTGACCAATTTTTTTCTATACTCTAGGGGATCTTCCAGCATTTTGTGTACTACCATCTATTACATGCTACAACATGACACCAGCAACTATTTTATTTCTGTTGGATATCAGCGTACCTGAATTTATCTTCAGCCCCAACTGGGAAGACACATTAATAATTCCAGTTCAGTTGGAAATAAAATCCATCTGCAATTGCTTCCATATGCATTTTTATCATCTCTCAGTTAAGCCAAAATTACTTGTATGATTTTCCCCATCAGCGAGCAAGATGACAGAAAAACTGCTTTAATGATACCTTTTTTTTTTCTGAATATTATTTTCAAAGTTCTGACAGATTTCTAACATGCTCTGTGCATTCATGGATAATCTCTTTATTTCAAGTCAAATTAAAATAGATACTTCTGCTGCACAAAGCAGAGAAACTTCTGAGAATGCCTATGCCATCATAGTCAAAACTAAAAAACGAACTAAGATTAGGCACAGATAGGGAAAAAGACATGCAGGTGTCCATTTTGACCTAAACAGTGCAGGCTTGAAGTAGTCAGGTTTAGAGTGCAACATGAACCACAAAGAATCAGGTATGAGAGACCCAGTAGCAAAATTGCTCAGGGAAGGAAATGTTAACACTAAGCGCAGAGCTACCCATGGTCTACATGTCCCCAGCCACCTTCCAGGGTTCCCAAACTGCTTCCCGCTGGCCCTACCAGGTTCACTGCTCTGCCTGAGCCCTAAGAAAGCACAGTCACTGCCTCTGCCTCCACCTAAAGAAGACCCAGCCTGCCGTCCAGGATTCTCATGAAAAGCAGGCCCTTCGGTGTCAAGGTTTGAATACACACAGACCTGGCAAGGCTGAGGTCTGAACCCAGGAGAATACAGAGCCTACTGAAGATGAACAACAAGCTGCCTAACTGACTGCTCCTACAAAGCAAAACCTATGCTTGCAAAGCAGGCACCAAGCTTACCTTCCAAAAATGCATGCTCATACTACCATTCCTCCAAGATCCCCTCCACGCATTTACCTCCTTACCTTATCTACTGGCTTTGTGCTGCCTTGAAGTAAGACTCAAAACTCATTGGGCAGAAGTTCTCATTTGTAATGTCTGGACTATTTCTATCACAACAAGGTACCTCTTCCTTGTTGCACCCAGCAGATGAAAATACAATATAAAGATAGTGGAGTTTTTCAGCAGATAACTGATTTAACTACATATAGGAAGGATAACCTATTACATTCCTTTTGCAGATCTTGAAATATACCCAGAAAAAAAAAAGACACCACCATATTCTCTAAAAGGCGTGGCCAGACAAAACAGCAGGCATAATTTGGTGGTCATATTAAAAACAGCACTGATATCTAAGTAACATTTCTCTTGGTTCATTTCAGAAGTACTGTATTTTAATCCTGGAGGATGTAATGTCAAAGATTCAATCTAAACACTTGTATCAGAACAGTCCTGCATTCATCAAGTTATTTCCACATCCAAACATCAATTCCCTATGCTAAAACACAACTACAACATCTTGTGTGGAACTGTAACTTGAATGGTTCTTTTTCACCCAGGTTTGGCTACTGGAATCAGAGAGGCAAAAAAATACTTTTAACCAGTGCATGATTGCATTTACAGAGGTGATGTTACAAATCAGAGAGAGATCTGATCACCATCAGAAGAGAGAGAAGCCTCTCACCCTACTCCCATGCCTTCTAGACTCAGCCTATTTGCAAAGCGTGTCTCTTTCTCTGGAGCACCATGAAGAAAAACAGATCCCCATACAACTTCTGCACAGATAGAGACACTGGGAGACTTGCTTCAGAGAAGACACTTCCTCCTCATAGTCTGGATGTCCTACAATCATGCCCAGAAAAGGGTGCCCCAGAAAATGACTCTTTGGCAAAAGACAACTGATTAGCAGAAGTGAAAGAACAGTGTGTCTGTTGTATTCTACAAAGGAAAATATCAAATTTTGTTGACAATATAGGACAGATACTAGATACAATGGATTACAGCCAGGCATGTGTTTAGCAGAAGAGATGGTCCAACGCCAAATGCATATTTCTAAACACTAAGCACCACACAGCTGCAGTGATGCTGGAGACTCTGCTTCAAGCTGGAGCTGTAAATGTCCCTGGACTATAACAGCACACAACTAGGTTTTGTCCTCTTCATTTTTTATTTGGATAAATTTCATGTTTGTTTTCAAATCTCATTTCCTATGTTAAAACAAAAGTATGCTTCAAAGTAAAAAAAACCAACACTACAAACATTTGAAAGTTAGGTTTATAATTGCTCATACAAATTTACTGTGGTTCACTTTTATATAAATCGCAGTAATTACACAGACCTTTAAAAACATATTCTGTAACACTCATTCAGCTTGACTTTCAAGTTGAATGTCATTATTTGAACAGCTTTTGTAAAAAATATAAAAATAATGCTCAAGTACTGGATCAAATGCAAAAATCATCCAGCTGGTGGGAAGCATAGAAAGTATTCCCCTCTCCCACAAATATATATATAAACATATATATTATATTATTGATATACATCAGGCTCACAAAATCTTTTGATATCATCGAAAACTAGAAGAAATAAACTCATTGTTCCACTGAATGTAAGGCAAAAAGATGCTATGAGAAAGGCTTCTTGATTATTATAATGGTACCTATTATTATAAGGACTTACAAGAATGGCAAGATCCCATTTTGTGTAATACTATGGTAAATTTTCATATGTTCAAATATTAGACAAAAACACTGTATAAGTTGTCATGGAAAAAACGATTCAAGCACTTTTGCGGTATAACGGCTATTATTTGCAACATCTTAAATTCAAATGCTTCCAATTATATCTTTTTTTTTTTTTTTAAATCAGAAAAAGCCTTGAAAGATTTTGGGTTTAATTACAGCTGAACACAAATAGTAATGTGACATAAACCAGATACAGCAATATTTTTCCAATGAATAAATGTCCACCTATTCCCAGTCCAAAAATCTGGCCAAACACTCTTCTGAAGGTTCTTAGAACAGCCATTCGACTTAATAGTCCATCTCCAGAAAGAAACACCATCACAGGCATAACAGTCTATTCTCATGGGCTTCTTTTTGAAATCTAAAAGTAATAAACTAGCTTTACCCAAATACTAATGCTCACTTTTTTATCCATCAGCAATGGACTTTTTTGACATTACTTCTGGAAAACAAAAAAAACCAAAAACTATATATCCTACTTTTGCATTCCTGTGTAGTGATTCAATTTTGTATGGATGGCCTACATTTGTGATCACTACTGCTCAATGTGAAAGAGAACCATGAAGAGGGAGGACAGAATTAATGTCACTAATATTTAAGGCCTATGTTTTCCACATGGGATTTATCAGTTTGTTCTTAGTATAGTCAAGCCATGGAGAGAGCTGGTAGGAGCTTAAGAGACATCCAAACTGTAAATTCCATCAAGCAGTTCAGCCAAATGAGGAAGGTCAGCTGAAAGTCAACTCATCACAAAAACACTATGGGTTGCTTTAACAAAACATTTCAATTTATCAAAATTAAAGGTTTAAAGGAGCTGTGTTTTTCAACAAGAATAAAAAAAGAATAAAATATTTCTACCCAGCTGTAAGTTGTACATTGCTGTCAATCCCTATATTCCAAAAATGATGACTATAAATTTTACATTCTCAGACCTGCTCACATCTGCTCATCATTGTGTCATTATGAAGGAATTTAAGGTAGCATACCTTGCATCCTGAGGACAAACACAAAACAGGATATATGAAAACTCAAACTAAAGTATTGTGACCCAACTACTGTTAATCATATTTTTAGATCTCTTTCTTTTGTACCTCTCAGTATAGTACCAGCACTTATGGCTGAAAATAAGGTTCATTCAAATGCAGATTCATATGTAATGCTACTGGAGAAAAGCTGAAGTATGTATATAGTTTACTTTCATGATTTGTCGCATGGATTACTCATCATTCGTTCCATTAAAAAGTTACTTCCATGCCCAAGTCCTCACAGAATCCTCACCTGAGAAAGTAATGTGAAAAACCTCCCTCACACTAGCTTTAAAGAGTAGTTGAAAACTGAGATCTATGTCAATACTGAGCTGAAAAAAAAGTCTCTGAAATGAGAGGATATTGGACACTTCTGTTTGGCCTCTGGGAGGACAAGAGCATTGGTTGCACAGGCTTAAGGCTGACACCATATCATGCCCACAAATAAAGTAGGTCTGAGATAATGGGGACAGCTAAATAAATATCAGCTTACATAAGCAGAATACACTTTCCACTCTATAAGTTATAGATTAGTTAAGTTGCATGTATGATTGCAATATTAAAGCCATTTTTACATTATGTAAAGCATAAGTATGAAATAAGAAAAAAATATTAATATTGGTCTCTGTGTAACAAAAATATAAGCTAATGAAGAAATATTTTTTCCAAGAGAAAAAATAGCAGAAAAAAATGGCTTTAAAAGAAGTCATCAAAAAATACAAGTTCAGATAATTACATCATATGGATCAACTTATTAAAACTACTTTCTAGCCCAAACGAGGTAACTTCAAACACATACACAAAACTGGTATATTTCTAAAAACTGTCATTTGCATTTTGACTATCTTTCCCATATAAACTGGCACCACAGATATAGTCAGCATGCCCTCACTAACCTACCCAGGACATAACCTTTTAACATCCACAAGCTGTCCTCTGACTTAGGTTTTCAAACAAAGGACTAAAGGAGTATATTTTACAAGAAAGCTAGAGCCTTAAGTGGATATTTAAATAAGTACTACTTTACTAACGATTGAAAACTTTAAAAGGGTAGCAATGGTAATTTTTAAACAAAACTGAATTGTACCTAGACCTATAGTGAGGTCCATCATTTCTCATCAGACGCTTCTACCATCAAGACTGCAATAGCTTAGGCAACTAAGAATCACTTCATTTCTAGAAGCTGAGATCTGGGTAATTTTAGAAGATGTGATAAGTTTTTGGGTTGTAGAGCTATTTTTAATAACAGCCAAAGCATTATTAATCTTATATTCTTAGGCTTTTTATTTAGAAAAAAATGCCTGCAAATCACAGGTGTATGTTTTTGTTTGTTTCTGACACAGCAAAGTAAATTCCCAACCCTGACAGTGATTGCCCAATTAAAGCTTCCTGATGATTTGATTGCTATTAATTTAATGTTAGACTAAATCTGCCTGGTTACAAGTGAAGGCCTTCGCCTTGTAAATCAGGGCCTTACCAACTACAGCAGGGCTCCCTGTGGGAACACAACATGCTCACATGGACTGCGCTGCAGCCTTGAGACCTGTCAAAGCTCTGAACTGCCACACTAAGCAGGGGAGAAGAAATCAATTTTTTTGAATGTGTGGCACCAATTAATGGAATTAATAGCACTACCAGGCACTGAGGCAGCACAAAGAAAGAAGAGGAAGCAGAAGGGCCATAATGAGCTTAGGGCCTTGCTGTGAAAACTCCTAAACCATGTGAAGACTGTAAAAGCCAGAGGGGTTTGCAGTTTCTGTTCAGATAAACAAGACAAAGGAAGGGGAAACACAAGCACAGAATAATACATGATAATGCAGCAGGACAGCAGTAGCAGAAGTAGGAACAGCAGCCGGATAACTGGCTACCATTTCAGTACCATAGCTGCTGTATATTTTATTTCCTTTCCTGGCTTCCTAACTTTTTCTTCAGTGTTTAAGTAAACGTTAAGTGGATCTTCATTTTGGCCAACTTCATTCTTCTAATCTTTTTCCTCTTACCATAGGGAAACACAGAATAAAATAAATTCTCCTGAGTTTCTCACGTACCCTTGTTCCTTTTTCTCCCCTGCTATCTTTTGCTTTCAGGTATTCCTCCTTCACAGGATAAGAAATTGAGATTAAATCTGTTACTCTAGCAATTTAGTCTTCTCTTTGTGTATCCCTTCTTCATTCAGTACTGGTAAGTCTCCATTCAGCCGTTGTCTCCAAACAGCTTCACTATCTTACACTTTGTATCAGACTACAGGCATTATTATCTACTGGCATTATTCTGAACCAGGGCACACTTAGGAGGAGCTCTGAAACACCTTTTTTTTTTTTTTCCTGGGGCGCTCTACATCATGCAAAAGGATGTGTCTTACTCAGTGTGTTGCAGCCTGCCATCTCTCTAAGGTTAATCCTGTACAGAGTTCATCCTCAGCACAGTTAGGGGTGGTGTTTCATGATGGCAGACCCAGAGGAATTTCTGCATCTGCAAACCTTGGTTTTGTCCTCAGCTTGTGTTTCCCTGGTCATCTCTGCTTTGTCCTGATTAGGCAGGAAGGAAAAGATTCTTCAGAATGCTTAAGATGATGAATACCCATGTCACATTGGGTGCATTGAGTATGTCATGCCGAACTGGCCTGGACATGTGCAGTTAATACAATGTGTCTGAACAGGAACATACAGCACCTACCACATTTATGCGGAATCTTTGTCCAGCGCACGTGGGATTCTCGGCGTGTCCGAATGGTTCAGAGCTCCTACATGCATTGCATAGGGCATGCGCATGCACACGCACGCACACACACACACACACACACATTTCAGTTTGAGAAATCCCAGCAAACCCAGTCACAGAAATACAGTAATCTCATCCTGTCTCTCTTCTTCTCCTTCAAATGAAACTATAGCCTTACTCACATCCATGCCCCCCAGTTTCATCTCTACAAAAGTATCACAGAATTTGCCTCATAAAAGTTTTTTCTTCCTAACTGCCCTATCCATAATTGCTTTCACAGGCTCTCTCCTAAGGTCATCTATGGATGAAACTAGCCTTCCTTTTCAGTTCTATGAACCATCTCCCAAGTCTCTAGAGGAGACAGCTTCTACTTATTTAGGCTTCTAGGACGAATTCTGCTATCAACAATACAGAGCAGCTTTTCTGCATTAGTGCGCCAAAAGAAACACAGAACTTATCATTCAGAATTCCTTTCCTTGAGATAGATACCTGACCAGAGGAATCCTTCACAATCATCAGTTTACCTCTCCACTCATACAAATGGTAGCAGAGACACAATGCCTATCAAATTGGAGTGTAATGCAATCTTGATGAAGGAGTTTGTGGCACAGCAGCCAGTGCTAACAGTAGTGCTAAGGACACCTTTAACTCCCTGGCAAATCTATACCCAAGCAGTATTGCCAAGATCAAGTACTAGAAGTATGAGTCAAGACACTGCAAAACATGCACATTTCTTTAGATGATAAGAAGTTATATTTTCTTGTATTTGCCCTGTGTTTCTTACCCTTCAGTCATACTCTCAGCAACCACAAGCTACTAGAACCTTTCTTTAAAAAAAGAAAGTGCAGATCCCAGTTAACCATTTGACTGTAGGGACTGAGATTATAAGAAAAAAAGAAAGAAAAAGAAAAGAAAAAGAATGCATTGGCAATGTAGCATTAATCTTTGCCATCCCATCCCCTTCCATTTCCTATCCATTCTCACTTTCATGCTCAGTGTATTCATATGGTCCATTTCCTCCTAATTCCTTAGGCCATCCTCCCTAATTACTCAATTCCCTCTTCTGCTCCTTCACAGAAGGGACTGGGCTAGGCTCCATGACATTCTGCTGACCCATGGGGAACTGCACCTTTAAAAGGCAAGATCCATATGAAGCTAACTTAAGCACGCAAGCTCCTGGTATACAGGGCTGAGCAGTTAGTTCGAACTCATGGAGTGATTTGGAGATCACTTATGCCCATCTAGCAGCTTGCTACTGCAGAAAGAGGCAGCTGTGGTCCTCTCCTTCCCCTCACCCTCTGGCAAGCTATGTTTTCTCTCCTGAGTCAATGCCATGCTCCTCATTAGACCACATGGTGACCCACCAAGCTAAACCAACTGAACACTTTTCACTTCTTTGTAGACTTGCTTTTCTTCTATTTCATCTTCCCGGACTGGGTAACTGTAGTATGAGACAACCGCCAGTTCTGGAACACGGACAGCAGGAATGGGCAATGAAGCCAGCAATGAAGACAAACACGACCTGCAGCAACTAGCTGTGAGATCAGCCACAAAACCTGCAGTTCTGGGTACTAAACCACCAGACTGTCTGGAGTCAAACAAGCAAAGAAAGGAGCAATGAGTGGATTAAAAAGGCTCCAACACAGCTGAAAGACCCAAATTCTCATGATTCCTGCCCCAGAAAACAGCTCCTCCAGAAGCCAACAAAAGAGCTTGATAAGCATATTGTTCCAGCCACTATAGAGAAATCTGGTGCATGAATAGAGTGATTTTACTCATTGAACATTGCAGGGAGCCGGCAAAATTAGAAGAGAGAAAGAATGCTTCATGTAAATACATAAGAAGGTAACAATTTCCACTCTCTGTATGGAAAGAAATTTTTTAAGACAAGGCTAACGTAAAATAGCCTTCTACTTATCATGGGTAAGCGGGTTCACATGCATTCTTCATTTTGTATGGGCAGTTCCAATAATTGTAACGCATTTCTTCACAGTGCTATCTATGTAAAGTTATGTTCAAAACTGAGGTGTTTCACTGGAAACTCTATGTTTAATGCAAATAATACTTGAATTTTATGTGAATAGGGAAAGAAAACTGCCCAAACCAACAAGAGCAAAACCAAAGGGGCATCATAACTTCAGCTTAACGACTCTGCCTGAACACTTTTCGATGGAACTAAAAATAGGTATTCAGTGAAACTGAGTAGCCGAAGGAGACATTAACACAGCATGGCATATGGTACGTGACATAAAAGTTAAGGCCATCAAAAATGTCTCTGTTGCAAGTATATTATTTTAAAAGTATATTACAGATATATGGATGTTGGGTTGTCTTGGCAAAGGCACAGGTGTGCACTTCAAGCGATCAAGCTCTTTTCCTACATCCTAGAATTAGTGCTCGTTTTCACCACTTTCAGTAATGTCTGAAACAGCACACTGCCTTAGTCAGGAGGCCAACAGTTTCCTAACAATTCTATTTGAAATTATTTTGCTTTCAGCTGGGTTTTAACTGTTGCTCATGGTTTCAGGTGGAGAAGCATCTTCTCTTAACACAGAAGATATCCCTCTCATACTTCACAGCTAGAAGAATAAGGAAGCATGCATCTGTGCAAGTGGGATAATACAGAATACAGTCAATAACACCTCATTTTTATCTGTATATTACAGACATTAAAGGGGTTTGGGTAGTCTTTGTTCCAAAAGCTGGTGAACATTAAAAATGCCTGAAGCCACCTCTCATGTCCAGAGGTAACAAAGTATCTCCATTACCTCTCACTCATACAAAAGCACAGATGCCTTCCCCAAAAAA
>VYZV01007210.1:34791-46938 GCA_013401275.1 Pandion haliaetus | reverse complement strand
TTGCGACAAAACAAGAAAGGAAAAAAAAAAAAAAAAAAAAAAAGATGAAGTCCAAAAGAACAGATGTTCTTAAGCAGATACTGCTGGTTAGCTGGTTAATGAAGTACAAAAAGCTCTAACCACAGTAACAGAAGGCCACAAACACAGGACAGAACGGAGAAAAGAGACACTACCAGGATAACTGCAATCAACTGGAACAGAATGACCAACTAGCAACTAACAGCATCTACTGCTCGACTGTAATGCAGGGGAATTGTACTTCATCATCAGGAAACCACTGTTCCAGCCATCAGCTAACTGTGCCTTCCTAAGTGTCTAAGACCTATGGTGTTAAGTCCTCCTGATCACTGATCATTCATTATTATGCAATAGGACTTGTTTATGCATCATCATCCCTGCCTTCATCTCAGAAAGCCTGCATGTCCTCTCTCCGCTTTCTTCTTTCCTGTGACTGCCCTCAATTACCCAGTATTATTTTATGCACTCCCTAAAATGCTGGCTTGAAGCGTATATTGAGCAATTTTAGTCATAACCTGCTCAGCAAATAACACTGCAGAAAACTGAATCCAAGTCCACTCTGTTCTGACTTGCTATTAGAAAATTAGTACTCACTGCAAAAAAAAGATGGCTGTCATCCATGACAAGCGGTGATTAATTAGCATCAAAAACAGAAGTGGTATAAGAAAATGCTAGCTGTTCCCGAATGAAAGAGGAAGCACAGGTCTCTCTTCTGAATGTGTCTGAACTTTTGGAGACAAGGAAAACTAACGCTATAATGAATATATCTGACGGTGATCACGTGGTATTCTTAATAAACCACAATGCATATACAATAGGAATACTAGTATAGAGTGTAAGCTTCACCCTATGCATAGTCTTTGATCAATTCCCATCAACTTCAAACACATGTCTTCCCCTTATTAAGTACTACGAGATCAAGCACAGGTTATAGATCTTCAAAAAAACTGTTGAGAACAAAAAATACATCACCAAAATGAAATATATAAGTAGATTTTAAATGGCTAATCAGGAAGTAAAGGAGATAAGAATTATGATCCCCTTCCTCCCAGTGCTATGGATTAAAATAAGTTTAAGCAGCTACATGAATGCTGCAGCCCTATATCTTAAATCCACTCCCTAGTATTCAGGTCTAATGGATTTCACACAAAAATCTCTTCCTGGTATACAGGAGTGCACTAACAACCTGTAGACAGCCTGCAAGGTTATGCAAAGAGCCTTCCACAGACTTTCTACCACGATGAAATTCCTACATTATAGTGATTAGTAAAATATTTAGTGATATATGAAATGCTGTAACAAATACAACTTCATTTTTTCCTCCACTATTGATAACTAAAGGATCCTCCTGTTTAAACAATAGAGATAAGCATCTTACACTACTGAGAAACTAGGTTAAAACACAGTGACTCAGAACAGTGATGTCAAGTAGTTTCTTTGAATTTTAATGTCTAAAGACAATGGGTTAAGAAATTTTAGAAGACAATGACAGCTGTCAGGGGCCTAAATTCTCAACAACACCAAGGCACTTAATTCCCATTGAAATATACAGGAGTCAGTTACATATAGAGCCCCAGCAACTGTGTTGATTGAACAGTCTTTTATTCAGAAATTGGACCGCGCAAATGTTTCAGTTTACATGAATTCTAGAACTAGAAAAATCACCTGCTGTTCCCTAGTACCCAGTTACCGTTCCACCACATGGGGTTTTATTTATTGCAAAATGAAAATATCTAACACCTCTGACACTGAGCCAATATAATCCTTCACAACAGCCTCAGCCCATGCAAAATGAAAAACCTGACCCTTAGCAAACAGTTTTCTAACAAAATTTGAACCTTTCTTATGAGGGTTGGAAAATGCTACCCAAAACATACACGGAAGACAAGGCATCTACCGTTCCAGAATGAAAAAGATTTCATACACAGTAAGCTTGACTGAGAACAAGTTAATAGTGAAGAAGGGAGACTTGTGTCTTGGAGTAATGCTGCCACAGTATAATATATGTGCATTTAGATGTAAAAACTGTATGAGAAACAGGATGATAAAATGGTAATAATCACGATTGCTCCAGTACCCTTTTAAATTCTAGGTGTTCATAGCTTATGCACCGAAATAGTAAAATATGCACATCTGTGCATCTACAAATCCAAGCAAGTGCATCTTTGTAAGACCAAGGAAAATCTATAGCAAAAATACGGTTCCCAAGTGTATGACTGCAGATAAAAATTTCCGAAAACACCATCGACACGGACTTTTTGCAGGACAGATTTCCTCCCGAGTGGCTTAGGTCCAGAGGGCGGGTTTCCCGGCGGGCAGGCATCCACCTCTCCCTCCTCGCTAGCCGGTCACGGAGGGACAGCGTCTCGGGTCTCGCCCGCGGGCCGTGCGGCGCCCACCCACCCCCACGCCCGGGCCTCCCTGCTCAGCGCTCCCGCTCTGGAGACGGGGGGGGAGCTTGGGAGCGCCCCCTCCCCCTCACGGCGGACGGGAGGTGAGCCGGTACGCGGCTCCCCGCGGCCGGACGGCCGGCGAGGCGAGGCGGGCAGCGCCTCGGGAGCGGCAGGTGGGAGGGCGAAGGGGCACCTCTTTCACGACCCGCCCGGGTGCCTGTGAAGCAGAGGGCGGCGCGCCCGCGGCGGGGCGAAGAAGCGGGGCACATCCGCGGGATAGCCGGGAACGGAGGGCTGCGCGGAGCTCCGACAGACACTCCGAGGGGCGTGGAGGAGGGACGCGAGGGCACACGCGTGGTGCGCGGCGGCAGGGCAGGGGGTGCCGGCGCTGCCCTCCCCTCCCCGGCCGGGCAGACGCCGAAGCGGCGCCTCAAACTCGTCCTCGCCCCTGCGCTCACCTGTGCTGCGCGGGGAGCCGCGGCCATCGGGGGGGGGGGGCACCCCCGCCCCCACCGCGGAGGAGCCGGCCGGCAAGAGCGCACCTTACCTCGAAGAGGGGACCGATCTTATTCTTCTCCAGGTAGGCTTGGATCCTGGTCTGCTGGTGAGACGCCATGAAGAGCTCCGGAGGCGGGGGCTGGAGCTCCTCTCCCCCGGCGACGGCTGCAGTCTCTCCGGCTGCTCACGGCTCACTCCCCCGCCGCCCAAGGGCTACCACAGCGGGAGCGGGATGAGGCGCTGCGAAGGGGCGGCAGCCCGAAGTCCCCGGGACGGAGCTAACTCAGGTAACCGGGGCGGGGGGGGCGGTTAGTCGGGTGCCAGTCTCCCGCTGTAACGGGGCGGCGGCGGCGGGCTGTCTCCCCTCAGGGAGCAGCGGGCGGGCGCTGCCTGGAGCGGAGCATGGTGCGGGTAAGAGAAGAGCTGCAAAGGCGGCCCCCGAGCCCGCGCCGCTCCGCGCGCGCGCGCGCGTGTGTGTGTGTCTGTGTGTGCCCGCCCGCCTGTGCCTGGCAGCGCCTTGGTTACGGGAACAGCCGCGGCTCGAGCTGCCGCCCTCGCGACAGCGCCGCTCCCCAAGCCAATAGCCGGGGGCTCCTGTCAGCGCCGCGGCCGTTGGCGCCCGTTGACGCCCGGGCTTCGGCGCACAAAAGGCGGGAGCGAGGGAAGGGGGGAGGAGAGCGGGCGGGAGGTGGGGGCCTCTCTGCCTCCTTCCCTCCGCCGCTCCCCTGCCCTCCCGGGGACGGGCTTCTCCCCCGGCGGAGCTGAGTTCCCCCACACACACCGCTCCGGGGGCGCTTTACCAGACGTTTTACCAGAGACCCCACCCTGCTCCGCTCCCCCAGGCTGGGAGCCGCCCGCCCGGGCCGGGGGTGAGCGCCGCGGACCGCCCGGCGTGAGGGGCCTGACCGGCACTCGCAAACTTCACCCGGTGGAGGAGGGTCGCGGGGGAGTGAAACGAGTGTCTGGGAGGGAAAGGAATGGGGGCGCAGGGACTACAGCCAGCGCTTTTCCTTAATTTTTGTTTAAATTACTTTTGAATCTTAAAATGCTACCTTTCTTACGATACCGATGAAATTCCCAGTCAGCGACACCGAGCATCTTAATACAATAATGCAAGCAGCTATGTAGGTGTACCCTGGTTGCAGGTTGTGTCAAGTTCCCTCCAACAGCGAAGGGCTCTCGTCCAAAACCTGGTGGAGGAAAGGAGAAATTTCCAGCTAGCTTTAGGGAGTCATGAGTTAACAGCTATATCAAATAAGCAGTACTTATTCTTTCTCCACTTAAAGTAATTGGTTCCCCACCTTTTCTGGAAGTAGGGTCATAACCAGCTTTTTTTTTTTTTTTTTCCCCCTCTTTCTTCTTAGAGAACAAGCAAAAACAAGCTTCTCAAGATTTGACACTTACGTTCTTCTGCAATAACTGATTCTGCTGTACCAGCATTCACCTGTTAAAAAAACTAAAACACAACAAACTACCACAGTAAAGAAGACTTTTTTTTTTTTTTGAAAGATTTTTTTTAAAGCACAAAACAGCTTTGAAGAATATTGAGAACATTCAGCACATCTGCTGCATCAGGCTGCCTGCTCCCAATCAAGTAGTGTTCCACAAATGCGAGAGTACAAGCCTCTCCTGATTCAGAAACTGTTAAAGGATGAATTTTGTCAGGAGTCAAAAGATTGGGAGTTCTGCTCCTGCAGCCATTGATTGTTGTTTGACTTCAAAATCCTCCTTACCAACCTAAAATTTATGCCTCTACCTAGAAGGAGGTTGGGTATAAGTATATTACAAAGAGTTTGCAGTGCACCCTGTAACATAAGCAATAGCTTATAGAATTCTTTAATGGTTTTGCTGGAACATGCTCAGTTTCACTGCTTATCACAGTCTTAGTGAGTCTGAGTGAGTGTTTATTTTCTATAGTAGCCACTAAAAAAATAGCCTTTTTTATTTGGATTTTTAGTGTGTTGGTAGTCTTCGAAAATTTGTATCAGCTTAGAGTTTTAGCATATCATCTCCGGCAAAGTACTTTGCTGCTTTGCCTGGTGCCACTTAAATAATATGGTGCTAAGCTAGTTTAATCAGCCTAATGAGGATCATACAATCATAAGGGTAATTACCAGTGATGCAGGTCCTCTATAGTGGCTCTAATGATTCCCATCAGATGAGGATGTTTGTAAAATTTCACAAATCTCACCAGAACCCAGGCTGCTCCAACACAAAAAAAGTCTCCTACTTCCCAAATGATGCTTCCCTCCCATAATCCAAAAATGAGAACATATGTTTCTGTGGCTGTACACAGCCTGACTTTTCAAAGCAGTAATACTTCCAGACCTGCTGGGACCTGACCGTACCAGGACGCTGTCACTGCTCTATGTAAACCAGTAAGAGGACTGAAGAAAAGAAACAAGACTATCAGCAATACAAATAGAAAAGATAACTTATTAAAGGAGGTTTTAAAGATAGCATAACTGTCTATGGTTGCATGTTGTGCAATTAGCTAGATCCTAAGTTCTCAGTGTTAAAGCCTCAGGGTTTTGGTTGTATTCTTTGTTTTTCTCCCACAGAATCACAGAATGGTTGAGGTTGGAAGGGACTGGTCCAGCCACCCTTGCTACAGCAGGGTCACCTAGAGCTGGTTGCCCAGCACTATTTCCAGGTGGCTTTTGAATATCTCCAAGGATGATGGATCTTTCTGGTATCTGTTATCATTTTTGCTTCCTATATGCCTAGACCGTCTTTTCCCTTTCTTAATTCTCACCCAGACATATAATCTAGACTTTCCAGTTGGCTTGGCAGACACACTGGGAATCCTACTGTGGCTGGGAAAGCTTCCAAGGCCAAATGCAGAATTAGCTTTCTAAACAGACACATCTCGTAATCCCACAGCTCCCATAACACTTAACTGACAGGTTATCCTTTGATATGGATAAGGCACTTCAGGGGAGATATGAACACAGACAGTTCCTTACCTTGCAAGAGCTTCGTGCTACTGTTTCCTAGTTGAAGGTCTCCAGCAGCTCCCTGACAGAAAGCTCTCCGAGTGCTGAAGTATGGGAGTGCAGGTGTCTCTTGCAGACAGCGTAGGCTCAGTGGCATGATAGAGTAGGAAAAGGAACTTCACTGTTAGCGTTTTTTCCTCTTTTTTCCAAGAAAGCACAAAAACTATTGGTAGATTTGAGAAAAGCCACATTAAGATAGCTATCAATAAATACCTGTGATTTGCAAAAAAGCACAGTGAGCTGGGTATGTCCCTTCTGTCCTCTCAGTTGTCAGGAGAAAAACTTTTTTTTTTAAAGTTAATTAAGATATTTTAGGTTAGTTTTTTTAATTGGTATTAATACAGGTCTTTTAAAATGAACTTTCATTTTAATACCAAAGCGTCACAGAATTTTAAAAAATCTCTTGGATTAAAATTACTGATTGGGACATACATAAGTTTCTATTTCTCTCAGCAATCTTTTTGTATGAGCAACTGAACACTAAATTACTGTACAACCCAAGTAATAAAATCTAGTCCTTTATTGTGCTTTGCTATGATCCTTGCTTCATTTTGTAGATACTTTTCTTTAAAGAACAGTATGCAGCATGCACATCTAACTAACACTTAGGACTGAACTGCAATAACAGAAATGACTGCAGGAATTTGCACACAGGCATCAAAAAATGAAAGGTGTCCAAATCTCAAATTATATGCACTACACAAAGTAAAAACCGTAAAATTAAAAAAAAAAACAAAACAGGGAGAAAAAAGAACAGAGCTAATTTTAAGATACCTGGGACCACGCTCTATTCAGTTCTTATCCTGTGTCCACACCTGTGATCCCTGAGCTCTGTGCTTCTTATGTTCGTGGTTTTCTCATACTTCGCTCTTCTCACCAAGAGAAAAGTGTGCATGTTTTGGTAGGTAGTTTCTGGTTTGACTTAGCTCAGGGACTTCACTGGAGTAGGGACCCATTAAGACCCATTAACCATTCCATAGTACTCCACATAATTTCAGTCCTGTCATCCATTTTTCAGGAATAAGATTGCTGCAGTTCCAACACTGAGCACCGAATTTTCAAAGTTGTGGGTACTTGCAGTATCTATTCATCATTGCTGGAGTTAAAATACCCAGACTTTACATGCATAGAAGGTGTTCTTCAGGAGTCAGACCTGCCACTGCCTAGCAGAAAAGGAAACTGATGACTTGGTTGTCTGTAAAGGTGCTCTGTGGGTCACAAATACCCGGCGCCAAGTCAACAATTTTCTCCCTGCTGGCTAAAATTTGATCCATACGCTCTGTAGGAATTTCATTTTTTGAGATGGCATCTGGAGTGCAAAAGAGACATTAAGGTCTAAGAGAAATCTATAGTGGCAATATATGAATTTATTAACCTTTACATGGCTTTCTAGCTCCCATTAAGTGCTTTATGTTATACAGCTTTTGATATCTTATGTATCAGCTATCAAAAGTCTCAGAAGTTCCTTAATGAACCTTTCAAAAACAATTAGGGAAAAAAATGTACAACTAGCAGGCACATTAAAAGAGGTAGTATTCATCAAGACCTGGTGGTATTTCCTTTATAAATCTTTCAATTTTGTCAATGTTTCCTTCCATTACTGTGGTCTGTTTCTATTGAGTTTGATACGCTATGCAAAGTCGTTATCTGCTTCATGAAGAGGTAAGAGAGCCATTAGTCAACAGCTGACTAAATACAGTTCTTAAAGTATGCTTGTACTTTAAAAAAATGCAGCTGAGGTTATCTTCAGGAAAATAAAATCCCTGACTTCCTGCACTTTATACATGAGGCATTATTTTTTATTGCTAAAGCATAGCCTTGGAACTTTACAAACCCCTGTTGTAAAATTTTCTAAAACAGCACACACACACACACACACAGAGTGGCTGAATATTGCAGTGCTTCAGGCTGTTTAAAATAATGGAGGTCTAGCAGTTCCTGACCTAGAAAGCTGCCATCTAGCTTTTTATTTAGTATTCCCCTAAAAATGGATCTGCTCAGGTAGCACGTTGTCAAAAGAAATTGAAGCATCTTAGTACATTGTACTGAAATAGCCAATTTACCTTTTATCCCACGTCAAGTTAGCAGACAGAACTGTGAATAACATCACTGGAGGGCTCATGTTAATGATTTGGTATACTTAATTTTGTCTGGTGGGTTTTTTTAACCCTACTCAGTAAAGGGTAATATCCCCACAAGCATCAGCTTGAGCTTAGACAACCTTGAATATCCTTTCTATAGTTTTCTATTCACACCAAGGTAAGAGCCATACAACTTCAAAACCTGGGCTAGACTCAGGCTTGTTGTAAAGAGCAAGGATTCCTTTGCATCATCATTCTAGAGAATTCAACCTAAGTTTTGGATATTTTGTCCTTTATACAGTGTGGTCTTGGCCACAAGCACTCAGCTTCTGTCGTAAAACATTTCCTATTCCCTGCAGGGCAGGAGCCCTTCAGAACTTAAAAGCTTATGTCATCCTCAGGTTCTCAATAAGGACAAGAAGAAATCACTAGAAAATCCAAGATTCATAAACCCACACTGTGCTTAAGGAGGATGAGTGACTACCTCTTTGACTCCTCTTGTTCTCAGATGTATTGTGTAATTTGTTTTCATTCATCATGTTCACTTTCCTGCTTCCAATAGTTTGTTCAGGAATGCTCTTCTCTCATCGTATTCAGAGAAAAATCCATCTAAACTTGAAAAAATTAGTTAATATCATATTACCAATCCAACCATTAATAGAAATCACTGCTCTTTCAAGACCTTATTGCAGTTTATATCCATTTTTAGCACTTTTATAGTTGTTTTCTGTTTGGCTACACATAAACATAATACATAAGTAAAAGGAAAAGTAGCGGTACTTACGAGCACACTGATAATAGAGCAGGGCCTGATTGTGTATATTAAATATATTTCAAGGACAAATCTGCCCTGAGATTTCACAGTTTAAGTGAGGTACAGAAGACTACAGACTGGCATTATTAGGAAGCCCTCTAAGACCCTGATGCAGCCTGCTGAACAGAGCTCTTGGTACCCTCATAAAGATGGATGGGCCAGAATCATATTCAGCTACACTGACACCCAGGGACTCAAATCGTTAAATTAAAAGACTTAGCACACCAGCTGACAGTTCCATTCTTCTTCCTTTCTGAGGGTTACAAATATTAATGTAATTATTCAGTAGTGACTAAGAGCATAAAAATGCAAGGCTTCAAAACCTGTTCCTTTCCCCTCCTTCTCTAGCACTGCCAGACCACAGAGCATTTGTCTACGCACTGTTGGCATTCTGGTAGTGTGGATGGCAGCGGGGCCTGACCCAAGACCTTTTGGCCTGTACTGCTGTCCAAAGAGTTTGGTCTAGTTCTTCTAGCCCGTGACTAGTAACTCTACTACTATGCAGACCAGCCACTAGAGGGGAATAAAGAGTCACACTCTACTAACATGGGTTACTGCACTGTAAACTGCTTTGCAGGGGGATCTCGGACACGGCCATGAAGAAGTAAGTGCTGTACCTGACTCAGCTGGCAACACTGGTTCATGCTGTAGTCCGACTACGTTTGTGCGTGTGTATTGCATTCGGACAGCAAGGTTTACTTCAAGGTCTCTAAAACCTGGAATATGTTTGTATACTCACTGCATGATTATTACAAATGTTTGTACTCTTAACTGTATCCTAATTACTTGCAGGGGTAAAGTCACGTAGGCTCTGAACCCCCAAGCATTTCAGCATGTTTTTTAGCTAAATACACTTAAAGTGTATTGCTAGATGATGATGATGTTTTCCGGGAGGGGTGGGTGGTGGCCAGCAGAGGAGCTCAGTCACAGCTACCTCTAGCCTAGGAGGGCTCTTAAGCCTTAGCTGCCTAGAAGACGCTCCTCCGGGAAGCTACTGAAAGCAGGTAGCGTTGTTACTAAGGCTGCTGAAGGAGTGAACCTGTGTAGAAGCCAATCTAGATAGAGGAGCTTTAGGACAACTAGTTTTCAGACACTCGAGTTAGCTTTTGTGTATACAACTTGGAATCCTCTGCTCTTAGCAACACAGGTTAACACTAGTCAGGGATTCTCCTTACTAATCAGGAATCCCCGGAATGTACAGGATACTGTTTTCCAGGTTGCCTTTTATTACCAGAACATACCTAAGAATGAACAGGATTGTGCTCAATGAGCATACAGTAATGCCAACTTCCAACATTTAAAAAAAAAAAAAAAAAAAAAAGGGTCTGAGCCAAAATCATCAAGAGAGACCTTAAAATAGATTTTAAACCTTTAAATTTCACAGTTTCAAGGCATCTGGGCCTCCCTCCTCCCCTGACACAAAGCTGTGATCTCTAGTAACTCTTTTTTTATAGTGAAGGCAAAGACTCTGTTGTAGCCATTTGATTGCAGGAACTAAGGGCAGAAAAAAACCAACACTAAACATACAAGGAGTAATGGTAAAAAATACATGAGTTGGCAGTGGTGCTGTATCTTCTTTTCCAGACATAACAGAGCTGGATTTGAAGACAATACCCAGGGATAAGAGCTTGAAAATTGAAAATTTACTAACCTAAACATTGCTTATCATCACACAAAAATCCAGGCAAAGAGGTTATGTGTTGCTTTTTAGTGAGAGGGAGGCTAGCAATGATCCCATTTAATTTCCTGCAGTAGGAAGCTTAGCAACTATTCAGTAATAGTATCTCCTTGGGTGATTACTGCTTATACTTGGAGGGATGTGAAATTAGAGGAAATCCTTGAAATTTTAATGCCAATGCCCATTATAGCCCTTGAAGGTGAGGACAAGGACCTTGGACTCAACGTGCGATTGAATGCTTGCCCTTGGCAGCATTGCAGCCATCACACACACATCTGATTCTCTCTAAATGGGAAAAATTCTTGGCTTGGGATCCATCCCCTTGCGTTTGTTTCTCATGGAAAATGCTGGACACAAGGTTACTTCATCATGGCTGATAGAGGGATTGATGTTTCTGCTATGAAAGTAACTAGTGTTTAACATTTCTGCATCTATCTGCTTTTATAAAGTTGCAACTGATTTTCCTAAAGCAGCATGTGCATAGGGCTTCCTAGGCTGCTGCCTTGCTAATGAGTTGCATTTTCCACCTGATACACCAAATCTTAGCCATACAGCTGTCTCCCACTAGCAATTATGAACTTGAAGCATTTAAAAGAATGTGCATTACAATAAGAACATACATCAGACAATTAGCAAAAAGGTAATTGAATTTGTCTCCTGTCCCAAAATAGAGGGAAAATCTTGCCTACTTATTAGTAACATGGCATCCTTAATAACATTTAAAAATGTATTTTTAATCTGGGATTAATTTTTGAGCACTTGATAAAGCAATTTACATTTCATAAGCTTCATTGTCCTAAACAATTTTGAAATAAAGGATTATCTTCTGTAGCAAAATCAAAATCTTTATTTGGAGACTAGGTTACCTATGTGCCTGACCTTTTTTATGAAAAGATGTAGACGGTTATTTTGCTGGAAACTTTTTTCATGCAAATAGAGGAATGTATTGTCTATTTTACAGAAATATTTTAGGTTCAGTCATGCTGTTATCAGGAAATTTAAAATCCAAACTCTACACAGAAAAAATAATATGCAGGTTGTTACCGACTTTTCCTCAAAAGAATAAAGCATGCAAATATAAGCTACATATATTATAGAGATACTAATTCAGTGCTTATAAACAACACTGCAATTAACTATTAATTGCATTTTTAAGTGTTCTAGGAGTCAAGATTTTAACTTCTTAGTAATCATTGGCTGACCTGCTTTAAATCTTCTCACTAGTGTGTTTACATGAATTGGACCACAGTACTGTTCCAATTGGATTTGTGGACTGAGTCTTGAATGTTTTGTACTGTGGGAAATACTCATGCCAACTGACCCAGGTAGAATTATAGTGTATTTTTCATAATGCATTATAGAAATTCAGCATAGTGGCTTTCTTTACAACAAGGACTATTTTATAATTATTAGGTAACCATTAATACATGACTTAAAAGACTGTCATTATTGGACTTCAGTACATTACCAAAGATAAGCATAAGAAATTTTTTATGTTTGTCTGGCTTTTAAGGCTTTTTGGCAAATGCTGTAGGGGAAGAATTTTTAAAAAGAAATGGGGATGCTCACAATTGTGAATTTACATAAGGACTTTCTGATGATGTCTAAATCATAGCATGGAAGCTGAAAAAGCATGGGGAGAAGCAAAAAGACGAAGTGACTGGAAAAC
>VYZV01007210.1:135-29266 GCA_013401275.1 Pandion haliaetus | reverse complement strand
TGGTCTTAAAAAGCCAAGGGGTTTTTTTGTGGGCAGGAGTTGGGGTTTTGTTTGTTTTCTAAAGAAAAGTTTATCATTTCTTTAGGAAACAGGTCCACAAATGTAAAATCTGCTACCTGACTGCAGGAGTACTGCAAAATTGTAGTTGATATATTGAATGAACATAACATAACAGCAAGGAACCAGTTCATTTATAATGGAATTGCAGTCCATCTATAAGACATACAGCTCTACAGATTGGGTAAAGGTTGTTGAGGAATGGTTAAAAAAATGTGATTGCTCTTATGGTAGGAATTTGCGGAGTATGGCAGAGAATACAGTATAAACTTATCAGCAAAACAAGGACTAGCATATGAATTTTGGTGGAAGATTATTCATAAATTATCAGAACTGCAAGGGTCAATCATAAGACAAATTAAAAAAATTTTTCAGTCAAGTGGGATCAAAACTACTAGCACAGTAAATAGTTTCAGCGCCTCATTTGTGAAATTGTTTCAACAGGTAATATGGACAAAAATTGTAACTACTGCTATTCTTTAACTTCATTGCACATTTAAGCATTGTGTATATAGGTTAATTTGAAAACCTTTAAAATCTTTTGAGATAAGTTCTCTCTATGCAAGGAAAGCATTATATTATTACAAGAAATATACATATACGACATGTCAACAGAACTAATGCTTTTAGTGGCAATTAGATTTTGGGGTTGGTAAGTTTGTTATATAGCAAAGCCAAACAAATGCTTCATCTGGAGAGCAAGTAATACTTAGAAAAAAGCCCACATCATAGAACATAATAAAATCCTAAACATATATGCAAATGAGAGCGAAAACTCAGTAATTAAAACTTGTGATGACTAATGGAACAAATTTTCTTAGAAAAAGATTCACTGCAGAATTCAGCATGGTTAGAAACTCCTAGACAAAGAGGGGCAAGTCAAAACAGTCAGGTGAACATATAGAAATTGCTTATCACAATTCAGTGAAAATCCACAAAGACTGGAAAATGTACTGTGTAAGTATTCCCGGTATCTAATAAGGGAGCCAGGGCCGGTAGGAGCACATAAGCAATTAGGTTAGCCTCATTGTAACAGAAGTCATAGAAACTATAAGATCAAATAGAAGCAATATCCAGATGTTTAAATTTAGGTATCTAGAGGCAGCTGAGACTTTGTTTCTGAAAGTATTTACACATATGTTTAACTTTACAGATCTCAACAGCTTCATGAGCACAGAGTCAACAGGAGCTGAGTAGTCTGCGTCTCGGGAAACATGAGACCAGTCCACAGAGGCAGACAGGATGAATGGAAACAAATAAAAGCCAGGACAAATGCAAAAGAACAGAACAGATTTAAATATGTGCATACATACATACACATATATGTGTATATATATATATGTACATATGTACCTGTATATATATGCATGTATATATAATGCCCAAGGAAAAAAGAAGAAATAAAGAAGTACAAGATTACATGTCTGGTTATAAGTGCCTTGAAAAAATAACACCAAAGCACAGTTTGTTTGAAAAGTCTCCACATTCTACGGGCTAGGCCAACTATTACTAATGTTTGCTATAAAGCGCAGAATACCCTTTCCAGTTCTGTTTTGTACCAATTCCAGTTTTTGCACAGGTAGACCTCCCATACTTTTGTTCTAATCTACATTTTGCTCGATTTAGATCTTACATATTTATTCTACACAATTTATTCAAAATCCTGGTAGGTAAGATAGCAAGAATCTTCCCAAAAGCAATGGCAGACAATAATTTTACTTCTGTAATGCACACACAGTTGTGTAGCAAAAATGCTTATGATCAGATAACTTCTAGGAGCAGGCAGAAATGGTTTAATTTATTTCAATAACGCCATTCTTATTTACAGCAGCTGAAAGTGGGTATCTTCATGATTAACTTCTATTTTGCATAACTTTACATTAACACAAATTAAAACAAAATAACTTCGCTTAAGTCTAGAATAGAAATTTTATGGTAATGGTTGCTTTTGAAGTAGTTTTATGTTTCTTCTAAATGATCAGATGCTATCAGTTCCAAAATGTGACTTTGAACATTCAAAGTAAAGAAAGAGCTTTTTTGTATTGATGCCAGCAGATGTTGAAAACCACAAAAGATACAAAATGAACATTGACTGTGTTTCATTATCAGCCTGTGGGTCAAGGCAAGCTCAGGTTCCTATTAGAATGTCATAAAAACATTGAAAATTAGGGCTAGAAAGGTTTTCAAGAAGTCCTTTATGCCATTCTTTGGTCCAAAGGCAAAATCGGCTACATGGGTATCACTTGTGACCTATGTTTGTCAGATATGTTCCTTAAGACCTGCAGTGTGAGTGACTGCATACCTTTCCTATTCCAGCTTTTCATGTTATGACAGAAAGCATTTCCGAAGTTTCACTTGCTTTTCCTCTGCTATTTGAGATCTCTCACACAAAAGGCATGGAAGGAAAATAATACCCATCCTCTTCGCAGCAGCATTCAATATATGTGAAACTCAGTTCTAGTTTTAAAAAAAAAAAGAAAGAAATAGTTTGTTTTCTGGTCGATAAAAAAGGAAAGTTGTTGAAAAAAGGTTGAACAGAAGAAGTGTGCTTAGAGTAAACCAACATTTTTTTAAAAGTACAGTTTTCTGTAGAACATTCAGACAGTTAAGAAAACAATGCTGTTTCGTTCTAGAAAAGAACATTTATTCTTTGCTTTTCCTCTAATGATTCTTGGCTCTCTAAATCTCATTGAATCATTGTGCTGTCACTGGTTGCTACACTGTAGGGATGAAAGCATGTGTTCTGTATCAGCACTATCTCTGTATTCTGTTATTAATTTTTCAATAGGTAACCAAGACCATTCCAAAAAGGGAGGAAGCAGAGTCTTCCAGTCCTCATGGGGAGGCTATATTTTAGCCAGATTTCCATCTCTGCATTCCCCTGAGGAATCCCATTCACTATTTTTACTGGTGGCAAAGAAAACCAAGTATTCAAATATTCCTCCTTTTTATATTTATATGCATACCTCATCTTCTTTTAACACTCTATTTTAGGAGTCTGTTCTCCGTCTCGCACACAGGCCCTAAAACTTAGAAGATGAGTTACAACCCTTTTCTTGATATGTTCTTGGATTGAAACTTTTTATTATAATAAAGAAGTTCTGACTTCTTAGTCAAAAAGTCATGTTATATTCATGGTTCAAGTAACTACTGTAGGCAACTATTTGATGGCACTTGGCCATAGTTAGCAGTCTGGGACTTCCTGTTCCTCCTACTTTTGCTCTTTGTTTTGCTTTTTCTAAGTGCCTTTACTGCAGCAAATGAAATCTCTTAATTCTCATGC
The DNA here is from genome assembly GCA_013401275.1 of Pandion haliaetus. Taxonomy (NCBI): domain Eukaryota; kingdom Metazoa; phylum Chordata; class Aves; order Accipitriformes; family Pandionidae; genus Pandion; species Pandion haliaetus. The sequence continues at coordinate 25,926 of VYZV01007210.1, read as the reverse complement.
AGGTGTCCAGGGCTATTTGAGAAGGACTGAAAACATGTTACTAGTTTCAAAATTGCATTCACCTTTCTACTGTATTTTGTGGTTGAATGGTTTTATCCAGAAGTGATGAAGCATTCTATCTTTATCTTTGTTTGCCTTTCATTTGACAGTCTAATGAAATGGCTGACACATCCACCATATATTTGAAATCAATAGTAATAATTGGGTAAGTGGTATGTAATCATGTTCTTGGCCTGTAAAGAACTGAAATATGTTCCACCATCTTCTCTGAGATCCATAAAAGGGCAAAGAGGCCAACTACTTATGGTAAGGTCAAGTTCAAGACTAGTGCTTTCCTGAGCACGCTGACTTCATCCACACCGACGGGAAGCTGCACTGCAGCTTGGCATACCACTTACCTTGCAACTCTTCACACCTGCAGAGGCCTCTCGTGTGACACCTGGTGAAACATCATGCAGTAGACACAGCCAGAGGTATCCACAGCTACAAACTTCAGTGCAGCAGTAACTGCTGGGTGCTGTTGCCCCTCTTGCTCTGCTCAAGAGTCTATGCCATCTGAAGTGTATCTGGCTTTCCCTAGCCTCCAGCATTGCATAACATGAGCCATTGCTATGTTGATAGTCAACTGTCTGCAAGAACTGGTGTTTGAAAACTGGCAGTGCATAGAGGAGACATTTCCATCAGCAGCTCACATCTCTGACCACTGGACCATTTGACACCATTCTAGCCAGGCTCCCCATCACAAAGAGGAAGTTTGAGTCCCGAAGATCAATGCCACTTGTTGAAAACACATGGCTCAACACTCCTGGCATGACCAGGAAGTCTGCCCAGAATTTTCAGAGGCAGACAGCCATATTTGAGAAATCTAGCACCTTCAGGAAGCCTGTAGATGCTATAGGCCATAGCTTGTACTGATCAGATGGCGACCAGTCTGGGGTCAGCATGTCTGGAAGGAACATGCTGGTGGCTGAGGCCTTCATCTAAGTGGCAACTGATTCAGCAACCAAGGTAATTTAGGCCAGAGGGGACATGAAAGCCATGCAAACTTCAAAGTTACATCAGATCGCTCAGGGCATTTTCCAGCTGAGTGTTGAAAATCTCTGTCATGGTTTAAGCCCAGCTGCTAACAAAGCACCACAAAGCTGCTCACTCACTCCTCCCCCCCGGCCCCGGTGGGATGAGGTGGAGAAAATATAAAGAAACATTCATGGGTCGAGACAAGGACAGGGAGGTATCACTCACCGATTATGGTCATGGGCAAAAGACAGACGCAACTTGGGGAAAAACAAAATCATTTTCATTTACTACAAATCAAATCAAGACAAGGATAATGACAAGTAAACCCAAATCTTAAAACACCTTCCCCCCATCCATCCCTCCTTCCTGGCTCAACTCCACTGCTGGTCTCTCTACCTCCTCCCCCCAGCAGCACATGGGGACAGGGAATGGGGGGTTGTGGTCAGTTCATCACACATTGTCTCTGCCGCTCCTTCCTCCTCAGGGACAGGACTCCTCACGCTCTTCCCCTGCTCCAGCGTGGGGTCCCTCCCACGGGAGACAGTCCTTCATGAACTTCTCCAACGTGAGTCCTTCCCACAGGCTGCAGTCCTTCACGAACTGCTCTAGCATGGGTCCCTTCCACAGGGTGCAGTCCTTCAGGCACAGACTGCTTCAGCACAGGCTTTCCCACGGAGTCACGGCCATCTTCAGGGGCATCCCCCTGCTCCACCGTGGGGTCCTCCATGGGCTGCAGGTGGGCATCTGCTCCACCGTGGACCTCCATGAGGTCCATGGCGACAGCCTGCCGTCTCACCATGGTCTTCACCACGGGCTGCAGGGGAATCTCTGCTCTGGCACCTGGAACACCTCCTCCCCCTCCTTCTTCACTGACCTTGGTGTCTGCGTAGGTGTTTCTCTCACATTCCAATCTCCTCCCCTGCTGCAGGTTCCCCTTCTTAAATCTGTTCTCCCAGAGGCGCTACCACCATTGATGCAGTTTTTCTACCTTACAGCTTTATGTAATTGTTTAGCAGGACTTCTCAACTGGTAAGTCACAATGATTTTTCAACCTTTTCACAGCTTATAAAATGCCAGCCCTGAGTTGTTTCTGAGATAGGTAGCAAGAAACTTAAGCTAGTGCCACTTACTTGAACATGGTTCCCTCCAAACTCCTCTAGGGATAAGGAGACGTGACAGCTCAGCTGCTTCCATTGGAATGACTTCCTTTTGCAACCACTGAAATGAAAAGTGGTAAGAAGCAGATTTTTATCCCTGTGTTTGTTTTAATTTAAGCTTGAGGTTTGAACCCTGAAACATCCTTCAGAGAGTAGAATCTGTAGGAGCAGATATGTCTGAGAATTTTGAAAATACTGTGCAACAATGAAAAAGCATCTTTAATTTTTTTCCTAGGAGGGGTGACCCCTGATATTTTAACAGCTTCACTAAAAATGCAGGAATTCATTCCAAATGATCAATACCAGTCCTACATACAGTTTTAGTGATTTCAGTCCCAAGTACTTAGTAATTCAGAAAGTTTTTCAGTAGTCAATAGTCCTCTCCTAAGGAGATTTTTAATATCTTCTGTATCACAGAAAATAAAAATTAGTGTTTTTTCCACAGCAGATAAAGCTATTTGGTATTGCATAAATTCCAGTGGGAAAAAAAGAAAAGAAAAAGTATCAGCAAATCAGACACACCCCCACGCCTTCCTGGAATTAAAGTTTCATTCAGTATACAGAAGCTTCCAATTCTTCCTATTTCTTTGCTTCATTTGCTTTTTCTTACTGTAATCCAACCATACAGAATTTTCTACCTAAGTGCTGGGGGGGGTGTGCTTTGAGTGTTTATGTTTTACAAATATATTGTTTCCTCAGGCACATGTCCTTTTACCTCACTTTCTCATTGCAAGTTCTGAAGAACTGTTGAAAATTAATTGCTAAATTCTTTTTTCTTTGGATACCAAATAGCTATGTCAAGGAAATTTCAGAAAGAATGAAGTTAAGCAGTCCTAAGAACATCACATTTACAGTCTCTGGATTTTTTTAAAATTAATTTTGGAACTGAAGAGGTAACTAATGCATTAACACATTACTTTCCCAGTAAGTATTCTGCAGAGACATAAAAGCAAAAGCATATTTGCAATATAGTCCTTTTACTGACTCCTATTCTGCGTCATCTTTCTTTGGGATGAAATATGAAACTTTTTTTCCTGTTTCACAACTTTTATACAGTGTGTGCATCTAAAGAACCCTAAATAACTAAAAAGCAGAAAGAAATTTTTGTTCCAGGTACATGTCCTAGAGACATTTTTTCCAAACAAATCAAAGCAATCATGCACTTTAAGGCTCAGTCACATCTAAATTTAAACCACTGTCAGCTTGGCCACCTGAGCCTGGAAGACACTTTTGCACATTAAGCATCCCCAAGGGCTCTTCAAAATACTTGCCACCAACAAAAAATGGCAGAAATTCTGAAACACATTTTCCTCTCTCATGCTCGTAGGTGTGATCTTGCTCCCAGAAACCCCTTCAGCATTAATAACACCATGGCAATCAACTATGTATGTTTAATATAGCTTCTGAGCAATATCAATGGCTAAAGTCTCCACATCCTTCTTTAGAGAATTGCAAAATTACAACTTATACAACTTACTCAGCCCAAGTCATAAAAAGACTACAAAGTTATGTCATTACGTGAGCAAATTTTATGAAGAAAAAAAAACCCACCCTGAATGCAATCCAAAACCTACTCAAATCTATGGATATATGAAAGATGAATCTGTTGCTCTAATTCTTCCACAGTTGTTTTTCCTCCATGTAACAGTAATGTACATAGATTAGCCTGTATTCTTCCTGAATATACAATGCCCTGTGTACTTGCCCAGCTTCCAACCCCCACATAATCTGGGAAATTGACTTGGAAAGATTTTATACTGCCATTCTGGTCATTCTTTTAGTTTCATCTGTAGGAGTGAGAGCTTTCTCTCATCTCATTCAAACGAAGGATCCTTCAAAGCCACCTGAGGCCAAAAGAAGTTTCCCTATGAATGTTACCGGGTTTTGAGCACGGCCTCTATATAAAGAGCTTACTCATCTTACCAGCTTACTTATCTCCCCCTCCTCCTCAGCTGTTCTCTTCTTCCCCACCTAGTTAGGTAATTTGGAGGCACTTGAGAAAAAAAGATTCTGTATCCTTAGAGAATGAGAACATGCTAAATAATTAATACACTGATGTAAAACTTTAGTTGTCTTGCTCACTATGTAGACAGAATACAGAAATATCACTGAACATATTTTGTTGCAAATGACCCATTGTTAGAAAATTTAGGGCAAAGCAGAGCTAATTATCATCAGCAGAAATATAGACTCTGTAAATTGCATAGCTTCTCTTTTGATAGCTTCAGAATAAATATCATCCTAATAGTTAGCCTGAAGAGTGTTGACAAGGGCCTGACTTGGCATGTCTGGCCCATGTAAGCCCTTATTATAGGAATTATCTATAGTTATGTGGTGAAATAATTAGGGTTCAGCTGTTCCTGGAAGCCTCTGCCAGAAGAACTGAATGATTCAGCAGTGCACCACCCGCCTCAGTTGGCGCTTCTGAAAAGTTATCAATTCTCCAGAAAGTCCAGAGGACACGGATCTTCCCGTCCCACTTTCATGTAACTGTCCATAGTGCTTTACTGCTAGTAACATCAATAAACACAGGTGGGTTGGACTCCCTGTCTGCTGGAGGGTGACCTGGATATACCACCTCATTCTCAAGGTTGTTTGTGAGCTCTGATCTGACACTTGTGTTCTAAGAAAACTCCTGCTAGCAAAACATGCAGGAGAATATCTAGTTTGTGTTTCCAAAAAGGTTAAACAATTTACTAGGTAACAATAGAGACTTGCATAGTTTCGGGGATGCCCCAAAGCAGGCAGGCAGCTGGTTGACTATGGAATTTTACTGGTGCAAATATCATGACTTTAAAGGTTGATTGGCATTAAGAGCATCAGAAATGTGGCTACAGATGCTTGTAAGCAGCGTTTGCATCCTTTTATACAGAGAAAGAGAGAAGAGGAACAGAAAGACCTTAAATGTTGAAGAAATAGTATTATTCACATTTTACAGATGTTGAAGCAGAAAAGCTTTCATGCATTAAGTATTTACCTTAAGTAAATACCTAAGTGCATGTTAGTGTTTGGAAACTGATCCGAGACTTCTTCATTCCTTGCGACGGACATGAACTATCCTCCTTTCCTAACTTAAGTTAAAATACTGCAGTAGGACAGGGAGACTACGTATAACATTTCCACATGGATCTAAGAATGATGTGGTACCTAGAGGACTGAACAACAGCATGAATATGATGACTGTATAACAATCCTTTAAGAGTATTATGGTGTCTTCCATTATCCTCAGGGAATACTTGTTGGGGATTAGTTCTATCCCTGCTGTTTCAATAGAAACACTGCCTTACTCGAGTTCTGATCTTTCAGATTATGCACAATTTTTAAAAATCTTTGAATAGCTGAGATATCTGAGAAGCTGTGGTACAAATACAACATGAGTAATAACATTCACAGTGGGTGGGAGCCAGCCTAAGAGCCTGTCATTAGGTAGTTAGCCGAGACATTTATATATTCAAAGACATTTGGAAAGGTTAAAGAGGAAGCTCTGAATATAAACCCGAATCTCCGAATAACTGATCATTTTTGCCAGTAAGAATTTAAGTATAACTTGCCATACACTGGGATTGGCAGTTATGGGGAAAGGTCTCTACAGCAATGACTCAAGCCAAATTGGACAAATACATACTGAATTGAACTAAAAGTCAAAGGCTGTTGCTTTGACAATATTAAATACTGGAACTTCATGTGAGTATGAAAAAATGTGCACTGCTCTTATGACTGGAAAAATCATAAATGAAAGATCAAGTTTATTTATAAGAATTGGTATTTTACTTCTGTTCTGAAGGAAGTTTATGACACCATAAATATTACCTCCTTTGTCTTACATTTTATATGCATCTAGATGAGACTCTTCAAGCTACCTCTTTAAAAATTATACCGATAGCCTGGTGGGATTTTCAAAAGCATTTTGATGCCTAGCTGCTATGGAAATAATTTGGACTAGGCTTTAGAAATCTTAACAAGTGGTTGTCTTCATGATTAGGTATCCAAATACAACTGTCTCATAAAATGGACTTAAGACTTTTCTTGCCATAAGTCAGAAGAACTTAGGTGTTCACTGTAAAATTATCAGAGGTGGCTAATGGAACAGGAGCGTTAGTTCTGTTCTTAGAAGTGATTGATATACCTGGACACTTAGCATTTGTTGACACCAGTGACTAAATTAATAGAAGCCAGGTTGCACGTCAGAATCCAAGACCAAAGCTGGATTAATTCCTTTGNTGAAAAATATGACATAATTTCTGATTTTACTTTTAGATAACTACAACTTCAGTACCTATACCAGGATGTCAAGCATTAAGTCCAAAGACATTACCCAAAATAGCTTATGAGTCTGCCTAAACTCTCCAGGTGCCTCCCTTCCGGCTGAAAAATCTCTTGAGCGACTGTAGCTCTGCTCTGGGTACGCCTAGGGCTGATAGGCAAATAGGTTGGAGCCTCTCTCATCTAAGTGCCTCCAGGAACTAAAAATAAAGCAGGCCAGATCCAAAGCACATACATTTATAACATCTAACACATGTAAGACTGGGCCACATGCTGAAAGGGTATAAAAATCTTCTGAGTTTTGGCCTGGCAATCAAAAGGTTTTACTTGAAACTAAACACCATACTCTTCTCTGCCTGAAAACACTTGAACGTGCTTATCCTGGGACTGCACACCAGTGGCCTGGCTGTGCTCTAGAAGAGGAGCAATTCTTTATCTCTCCTGCTGAAGCTACAAAAGATGCGCTGGACTAACAACAGCGCAAGCCAGAGGAACCTTGACGTCATCTCTGGTCTCTCCTCCCACATCTTCATGCTACTATCCAGTAGCTGAAACACTACAAAACTGTCACTTCAGGATGCAGATAGCAGATTATTTTTCAGTAGACCAACTGTTAACATCCAGGTTGACAAAAAGTCCTATTTCCCATAGCAGCGTATTTGAACAGTCCTGTATGTGATCCAAACAGCAAATTTCACAAGAAGAGGAATCACTTTTCTTCCATTTCACCCCACCTTATTCAAAGCAGACCTATTTCCACGTATCACAACTTTGAAATAATCAATCAGAAGTTGTATTTCTACACTGCACCAACAGCCCTGCTCAGTGACATCCATCGTGAATGAAACAGAAAATGATTGTGGTTCATTTGAAAAGCCTTCGGCACCTGTGTTTTTCTTTCCTTTGAACATGACCAGAGTCCATTTTCCATACTGGTTTATTCTTTGGCCTCCCCACTGAGCCTGCTCTAAGGAAGGTTCACAGGGATTGTTAGTGTTTAGAAACTGGGAAATAGGAATTGGAGAGTGGAAGAACAGTAGAATAAGTTCCTCAGTTTATATCAAATTTTCTGCTTCTTTGGAGAAAATTTTCAAGTGCTTTGAATTTTATTGAAATCTTGATTATAATGAGGGATACATCCTCATTCTTTTGATCTAATGTGCCTAAAGCAAATTTAAAAATTAAGGATACCTAGGGACAAAGTAGGGCTTTCCACTGTTTTTTCTGCCCTTCACATTCAGACTTTATTACCATTCTAAAACATGATATAAGCAGTTGTCCCACTTTTATTCTAACTGGTACAGAATACGTTTCCTGTTTTTCTAGCAATCGGATACATGAAAGACCACCAGTAAGGCTCATATTCTACTGTCACTATACTGCATTTTTTGTTATAAGCTCATTTAGATCATAGCTAATTTCACCAAAGGAAATGAGGTGCATTTTTACCACAATCATCTCAACAGAAAGCACTTTGGTCACTCCTCCATCTTCAGAGTCCTCTCTTTGCCTGACTGCTCACCGCTGGGATAAGCGCTCCTGCAGGAAGCTCCAAACAGACTGTGGCCTTCAACAGAGGTGTTGAAGGCACAACAGGCCCATAACATCCATGAGACTGGAATCTTCTACTATTCCTCTGAAAGGCATCTCACCTGGCATGAATAAATTAGTTTATTAAATTCAAGAGAAAAAAAAAAAAGGAGGAAAAAAGTCTTAAAATCCTATTTAACACATTGCTTTGTTACTGAGGACAGTAGAGAGACACTAATTATTTCTCAGATTCGAAATAAAAATAGGAGCTATGATTAGGTAGGGAATCTGTGTTCCTTTAAAGATAAGGATTAAGACTAAAATAGATTCTCTTTCTCCTCATGACTGTTGCAGGATGAGCAGCTAGATAATGTAGTTTAGTCCCACACTACAGTTTCAAGTATTAATGCTTTCTCTCAAAGCAATGGGAACTAGTCCAGAAATGAAAGCCTACTGTCTATTCTGTCTGTATCAGACCCACAAATGTCCTTCAAAACTGGCATGATTATAATTATTTCCCTATGTTTCCCAAGCTACCAAGGGTGTGCTGTCAAAATTCCAAACACCTACCTGACTTCTTAATATATAAAAGCTTTGTGTATTTTTCTGTTTCAGAACAGCATCTAATATATTGCTAAACATCCAGTCAAGCTTCACTTTGTCTTTAATTTGAATTCAATTGTCAAGCTATTTTGAAATGTATTACAATATGACCACTGAGCAGGATCAGACATTATTTCTGTCTTAATCTGGGTGATACTTTGTCATTAACTTTTGTGTTGATGCACTGACTTTAGCTAATGCACTATTGATGTTCATTTGCTTGCAATCATGCCCTGTATTGGTTTGATTAGACCTACTGTATGGCTGGTTGATGACAAAACCCAATTGGTTAAATGTGGTCTGCTTCTCATTTACAGTCAAGCTTTCTGTCTTGAGACATGAATAGTTTCATTGATTAGGTGAACTAAACATGCTGACAAGCATTCAAACTAGTCCGGTTCTAGCATAATAGTCCCAGTATTATGGATTCATTCTCTGTAATCAATGAAAATTTGGTTATTCATTTAAATGAAAGCAGAATCAAAACCTACTGGTGTTCCTTTTATTTGATTATGCTCCCAGAATAGATCCAGTACAATTTCCTCCTACTTTTAGAGGCTGTTATGCTTCACAAGGAAAGACACCAATCATTATTCCAGATGTTAAAACCCCTCCTGCCCTCATAAAGAAATCTAAACAACAAGAACAAAACATGACTAGCTAAAATCTGGAGCTTTAAAAAAAATTTCTGGATGCAAGTCAAAATGGTAAGATACACTGAGTCTTCTATAAAGGATGCAGTTGTTTAATAACATATCAACTGTGCTGAATACTTGGAAAAACTGAAGTCAAATCTTCTGGACATTCCATTGCTGTGTTGACATTGCTCAGCACCTGTCTTATCTTGCACACCTTCTCAGTAACCAGTATCTTTCCCCCTCCTGCCCCGTCCTGTCACGTTCTGGAGATGCATTTTCAAATCTTTTCACCAAATCAGGGCTAATAGAGCATTTTTGGATGCTACCCTTAGTCCCAAGGTCAAAATGAATGGAAGAGGCCTCCCATCCATCTGGTGACTGGAAATGGGCAGTTCCCCCGCTCCCCCCTCCCCAGCACTCTAATCCATTAATCTGCTTCAATCCAACAGCAGCCAGTAGTATGTTAGATGTGGCAGAACCTGTACCAGCACTGCATGTTCCTCTCAGGGAGCAGCAAGAGCAGGTCCACTCCCTGAAGAAGGACAAGCTGGGACCTGTGGGGAACACAGCCACAGCCCAGTGGCCTCCCCCTGGCAGGACCAGGCCAACAACAAGCTCTGCTGACAGTCCAGGGATGATCAGCCAAAGTGAAATGCTGAATCAGGTGCAGGGTCCATCTGGAATGTCTGGTCAGAAAGAGCAGAAGATGGGACTAGAGACAAGGCTACCGATAACACAGGTTTCAAGGTCCACCCAGGAGATGAGGCTAGAGACAGGAGCTGCCCAGGCCTGAAGCTGAAATGTTGCCCCAGATCCAAGGCCAGTGGGTGCAGGAGTGAGGCTGGTTGGGGCAATTAGGGCCTTTTAGTGCCCTCAGGACCCTGGCAGCTCCACAGAGGAAAATGTATACAGANAATAAATCAAGTACTATTTGGGAAAGAAGCTTCAGAGAATCAAGATTTCTACAAGCAAGCATGAAGTAATTGTTAGCAATTCCACTTCATTAGTATAAGCAAAGTATGAGCATCATTTATCCTGTTTCTGCATGACATAAGGAGCCATTAAAAAAAAAAAAAAAGCAATCAAATACATAGTAAAGTGAGTTTATGAGTAACGTTTAAAAGGAAGTGTCTTAACTTTCAAAGATTAGCTGGCACATACTTTGATGTGATACATTATCTTTTTTGAATCGTGGACTCACACTGTGCCTCATATGACCTCTGACATATAAGTGTAGCAAGTCACTTTGCAGACATTTTGACTTTCAAATCATGATGATAGCAATACTTTCTCATGAAAGACGAGAAATTACTGGACACCCAAGTGCTACCATGGCATGATTGATACCTTTCTCAGAAGTTGTTTCAAAGCACTGTTTATTCACATTGTGTACACTGATCAAGAAAATAATTCTTTGGACTTTATTTCTGATGTATTCACGGCAACAAGTCAAGACCACAGAAATGAGAAGCACTGAAAAAAGAAACCTGGCTTATGACGGTAGAAAAGCAGGCCATATTTGAAATCATCTGGACACTTCTGCTTCTCAATACATCTCTGAAATTCCATGCTGCCTTCCTTCACAAAATTATGGAGAGAGGAATACTGAGGGCAGAAGAAAAAAAAAGCAATCTAACTTTTGAAGTCTAGTTATCCACATAAACTTTCATCCTCTTCCCTGCTATCAGAATACGGAAAACAAAAGGGTTTTTATAAAACCATTGTAGCTGCTTTTGGTCCTGCCTCCACTGTTCCTCTTGTTCTTGATTACAACCACCATGCAGAAATCAGAACTTCATTCATACAGAGACAACTGCTCAGCAAGGTCTAATATTTTATCAGCTTTCAGTCCTATGAAAGAAGCATTCAGTGCAACTCCTCAAACCCCTGGCATCCCAACAGTAGCTAGGAGCTAGTTCCCAATCGCTCTAAAGGATCAGTCATTTATAGGTGTTTTTCTTAGCACAGGAGTGCAACACTCCACATTATGCTTGTCAGATTATCCCTGTGCACAGCAGTAAACAGATGATGACCACCTCACACTTTGGTTTTCGGACAAGGGAATGCCAGAAACGGTGGATGTTTTGGACCTTCGTGGGGCAGTAATGTCACCAAGGGGCCAGAAGGAGATTTTTCATGCCTGTGTCTCTTCCAGCCTTCACAAAATACAGCTGCCCAAAGCCAGGGACTACTGCTTACGCAGGCTTCAGTTTTCCACTGGTTGTAAAGATATACTTCAATTGTCAGCAATGAACCTAAGTTGGGCCTGGGTTCTCAGAAGAGATTCTTGTTATAAACATTTATTTCTAGAAGTTTAGTTTCTGTTCTCCTGCAGCAGCATTCCTAGGGCAGCCATACTGAAAGGGTTAAAGACGCCCAACCCCCTCCCCCAAAACTTATTTCGTGCTTAGAAAGAAAGAGATTTGCAGTGGCCGTATTATGAACGGTTTTATTGCTGTCTGACATTTTGTAATACATTGTTACCATTCCAGTCTTTAATATGTAGACTAAAAAAATAAACCATAGATCTAAAAGTACACAGTATTAGTTTAATCCATAATCAATATAGCAACTGATTCCAAGTATGCTACACAGGCATTTTACAAAAAAGGAAAAAGTAATTTAAATCCATGTTTCAAGGATATTTAACATTAAATTCCAAAGGTTATTTCTAACAAACTCAACTACCCACAGAGCTGCTAGTTTGACTGTTTTCAAACAATAGCTCACTGAGAGATTCCGTGTATGGCTGCACTTATACATAAAATTTCAAAGCAGTAATGCTCTCTTGTGCTTAATGAGACGTTACAAACAATATATTCTTCATTTGAAAAATGTGTGCAATACTCAATGCAGAAATTAAGTTCATTTTTAAAGTGTAACACAAGTATAACCAAATACATACACTATATACAGCATGTTAAAAAAGTTAGTAAGGCTGCTTAGTCTTTTAAATCTGGCACGTGGTACAGATAGGGCACACACCCCCACAAAAGATGTTGTGGATATTCCTATGAAAGTCCAAATCTAAGTACTTGCAGAAATGTCCCAGCTACTTTGGACACTATTGGACTTTCAAGCTGAAGCAGAAGTTATTTCTAAAGTAGTTCCACTCTAGCCATATAGGATTTCTAGCATGGAGATGTTATTTCTGGAGAATAATGTAAGAAATGACTACTTGATTGGCCTCTGGACAATCTGAAATTTCTCTCCGGCATTAACATCTGCATGACTGTGCATGCTGTGTATTCTTTTATACATACATAACAAGAAAACACAAACCCATGTCTTCTAGCAGGAAAAGGGAAACATTCCTAATAATACATTTTCTTTAGGAAAACTTGATTGGTATATACAGTATATAAAAAAACCCTACACAATTGTCAGCATACAAAAATATGAGTTCAGTATCTTTCTATACTTCAAAACCTAATGATGAAAAATCCAGGTATCCTGAGACAGATATGTACTGTGCATCTAATTTACCAATGCCAGTGTACTGCTGGAGTACAATTAGAAAAGCACTACCTGCATTTATCAACAAGTACAGAGATAAAATACATAAGGCAATGCATTAGCTTGAGAAACCCTCCTTCTCATAATGTTAAACAAAAATGGTGCAAAATATGCGTACAATGCTGGCAGACATATCCATGAAGTAGCTGTAAAGTGAAGACTATGGAACAATATGTATATATACTACAGTTAATGATTACACAATTTAAATGAAAATAAATGAAAGATACTTTCTTTTTTTGAGCATTATGCTTAACCATGATGTGTATACTCACATTCGGGCAATTGTCTTAAATATATACATACACACACTACATCTGACAGTGAATTAATAAAACAAAAAAATCACTGTTGTGTGCTTGTGAATTTCTCTGGGTAAAACGAGATCAATAAAACTGGTTCATTTTTTCCCATTAGGGGATTCTAACAAATTAAATGAAGTATGATTACTATAAATCCTCATCAATTTAAGTTTATTTTGGCTCTAAAACAATAGAAGAGCAGTTCTGACCACTATTGACTGCATTAAAACAAACAAATAAAAAACAACCCCAAAACCTGATGCATTTGCTAAAACCCAGTGAAAACCATGTAAAAAGCCACTAAAGATTGCAGCTCTCTCAGTGCACATAACATTGGTTGGTTGGTTCAGCTGACAGCAGAAATATTTACTTTAAAATGGACCCCTAAACAAAAAAATGTTTGACACTGAGAAACTGGAATATATACATTTTTGTATTCATTTACATTTACAATCTACAAGGAAAATAAGTGTTACGAAATACTTAATTTGGGGAACTAGACTGAATCAATGCCCATTTCATAGATTAAAGACTGTTTAGCATCCTGTTATTCATAGATGATGGTTACAAAGATAGGCCAAACATCATCAGCTCTATCTTAAAATCTGTTTTCTCCAAGCATGAACCCCATGGCAACTTAGCTGTTCCTTGGCCCTTAACCCTCCACTTGCCAGCTGTTAAACCTCTTACACATCCCCCATAGACTACCACTGAATCATGGTAGTCAGTATTTGGTAATGTATGTCTCTCGATCCTTGAATTTATTCCCAGAAGAATTACACTTGTCTTGGATAAAAAAGTAAAAGTTACACACAGAGTGCTTTCCCTAAACCAGTATAACACATTGTTGTAAAAATAGACTGCATAATCTGTTGCTGTAGAAGCAAAGATTTAAAAAGCTATGGGTGTTACAGTTCTTGTAAATCATCACTCTTGGTCATCTCTTCTTGTCATCTGTAAGTCTAAAAATTTATGAAAGGATAAACATACTGTGATAAGAATGGATTTTTTTTTACTCTGTAAGTGCACCTTGTATAAGGAACAAATAATCCTCTACATATACCAAACAAGATAAATAGCTTTAGTAATGAACATATGTAAATTTATAATTTAAAAATGGGCTTCTTAAAGGTCCATCTGCTGTTATTAGAAGCCATATGTGTTAGAATGTGCAGTGTGCTCTGAAAACAAAGGGACAAGAAAAGGAGTTTGAAAAGCTACACAATGTTTCAAGCGAACACTGGTTTTTGAAGGAAAATTTGAGAAATTAGGCACCCATTTTCCATGGACAGTCAGTGGGACGTTTATGCCCAATTTCCTCTGGAAATCCTATCTTTACATGCTACCTGTAATCCCAGAAAACCAGGGCTTAAGTTTCTCAGCCCCTCTGCTACCAGGCTAAATAGATACTTTATTTTGCAGCGTGGGTCACCAGTGAAGCTCACAGTGCTGAGTAAGTTTTTGAAAACTGCCTTTAGAGTGGGGAAAAAAGAATGAAGAACCAAAAATTAGATACAAAAACAAGAGGTCAAGATTTCTGATGCACACTGATTAAATGATAGCTAAAGAATTTGGTCCAGTGACCGCCTCATAACTACTTGTCCGTTGGTGTTTACAAATGTCTATTACCCCATGCTTTCAACAACAAAATGAATTAGACAACTACCATATTATACAGGGAGACTATTTTGGCGTATTTGCACTCCTACCATTTTCAATGCAATAAAAAAAGTGATGACTAGTTACAATAATGCGTGTGCATGCAACAGATTTTGTCCTCTAGGTTATTTTATATTATACAGGATTAGCAGCTCCTTGCAGCTGGCAGCTGACTTGCCTCATAGTAATAAAACCAAAACTCTGGGCGAATCTCACAGGAAGATGCAAGCTTGCAGCCAGGGCTGACACCAGCACTGTCCTTGGCATGAGGTGGGTACGGCTTCTCTGGACTCCCGATGTCTGAACAAGCAGAAACTGAAACATTTTTGGCGCTTTTGCCTGGAGCGGGAATTACCCTAGCTAATACTGCCTCTCTGAATAAAACACATTCAAAAATATGAGATCCTGACTAGAATAGCAATTATAGAAATTGTAACTCTCTTATGTACAAGTACTAGGTCATCCTAGACAAAAAGAGTAAGTTTCTAAAGGGTAAAACTTTGTTTTCTGGTTTTGTTTTTCTTAATCAAAAAGATTATAGTCCCACAGCTTTCAATAACTATGAAAGGGTGTAAACTTCAAAGCACAACAGCAAAATTGTTACTGAAGTGTTCATTATTGCATGTCTTTGTCACAGAAAGCAAACATTCTATATTTCAGGCTGGACCAGTAATTGATATGACTACATAAATATATACATATTGAAAATCACATAAATGTGCAGACATATATATCTGTGGATATATAAAAATATTTATTTTCTTAGCAAAGTTAAAGTCTGTGTAAAAACATTAAGAATACTGAAAAAGGTAGGAGCTCTAATTCCTCCTTTGGAGAAAAGTAACAAGTCCCCTAGATATCCTATATAAAAAAACCACTCTCTGCAAGAGTACAGCTCATTTTGAATTCTCACTTATTTCACTGTGGATTAATATATTTGTTGAAGATTTCATAAATAATTAGATAATACACAATTATGTTGTAAGGTTTGATTGCTACAGCATAACTATAGGCTGCTGTTGTACAAAAAATAAATTTTATTCAGACAGTGTATGTCCTGCTCCAATAGAATGAGTAGCTACTGCTACAAGTAGAACTATTTCAGAATATAGTTTTTGTTTTAATGTGTTCACATATGAAACCTCATTTGGGGGAATTTTCTCTGAAAATTCTTTGGCCAAAAGAACAGCCAAATGCAGACACATTTTTCCTGGGCCCTCTAAATACTCAATACAATTTCAACATAAGTCTATAACAATTACCACTCCTAAGAACTGAAATGCTATACAAAACAATTCTGACAAAATACGGGAAATGGTAGCATAAAACATGAACCCCCCAAACCATGTTTCAACTTGAACCACAGACATTTCCAGTTAAACATAACAATACTGCCTCATCCTTGCCTTATGTAGATTTGCTAGTATAGTACTACACAAGAATATACACAACTCTGGAAAACTCTGAAATGCAGAGGCGCAAGAATGTAAAACATCCATTAGACAGAGTCTGAAATTCAGTCTAACTATGGGTGAAGGTCAGACTTACCCTTCTTCTTCATTATAATGACAACTAAAAAAGGGCAAAACTTCACCTCATATGCCATATAGGTTCTCCTAAAGGAGTATGACAACGGACTGCTTAAGACATGGCTGAGTTTACTGATTACAAGCACACGTTCATAGCAGCAGTCTGCCTGCAGCCATTAAACACAATTCTGAGATGAGTTTTCCATCTTTAAACCTTGCTTACGTTATATCCTTGAAACAGTAATGTCATTGTTCTGAGAAATTATGATGGCGAATGGAAAAAAGGGATGATCAGTGCAAAGGGCCCCATATGAAGTGCATGCTCATTATCAAGCCTAGTTTATCTAGGCTTTTATTCCTCCCACAAGAACACATTCAGTATAGTGTACAAGTGAAGTCATTCTCTCTGAACACGACATTTGTTTTCAAGCTGGTGGCTATACCTATCATGCAGCTGAACAAGACACTTCAAATGAATCTGATTCCAGTGTAAAATTCCCAAGGAAGATTCCTGTTCTGGTGTAAGGCCAGAGTGCACAGATTCTAGAAATGCTTTTTGGAAGTCAATGGCAATAGAGAATATTTAGGGTATTTCTTTCTTTATCCTGAGTAAAGGGTTTTTTTATTTATCAAAGCCCCAGGCACATACTGCTATAGTGCAGTTAGATTCTGTCATATAGTCCCAGTATCCTAAAGGCCATTATTGGTTTATTTTCTGGAGCAGTTCTCCTCATTCTTCTCCAACAGGTGGTGGTGGCTGGCATAGCTTGTATAATCTGAGAATGACAAAAAACAAAGCAGTTGTTATTCTGAGAGTTGGTCATTATTAAAATGGGTAAATTTAAGGAACACAAAACAAATCTAAGTCTTCCTGCACTGCAAAACAAGAGGTCCTGAATTCAGTTTTATAACATTGTGTTATGGGTTTGTGTGGCGCGGTTTTCTTTGGTAGTGGGGGAGGGGGCTGCAGAGGTGGCTCCTGTAAGAAGCTGCTAGAAGCTTCCCCAGCTCCAAAAAGTCGGACCCACCTCTGGCCCAGGCCGACCCCATCAGTGACGGTGCGAGCACCCCTGGGAGAACAGATTTAAGAAGGGGAACAGGCAGTGTGTGGGGGTTTGAACGTGAGAGGAACACCTCTGCCGATACCAAGGTCAGTGAAGAAGGAGGGGGAGGAGGGGCGCCTGAGGAGGCTGATGGCTCTGCAGCCCGTACTGAGAAGGCAGGCTGTCCCCCTGCAGCCCATNNGAAGTTGGTGAAGGACTGTCTCCCGTGGGAGGGACCCCACGGTGGAGCAGGGGACGAGTGAGGAATCTTCCCCCTGAGGAAAGGAGCGGCAGCGACGATGTGTGGCGAGCTGACTCAACCCCCATCCCCTGTTCCCCTGCGCCGCCAGGGGGAGGAGGTAGAAGGAACTGGGAATGGAGCTGAGCTGGGAAGGCGGGAGGGTTGGGGGGAGGTGTTCTGATGTTTGGTTTTCCTTCCTAATAGCCTTGTTTTTTATTTGATTGGTAGTAAATTCAATTGCTTTTGTTTCTTCCCCAAGTTGAGCCTGTCTTTTGCCCGTGACCGTAAGTGGGGAGTGATCCCTCCCAGTCCTTGTCTCGACCCACGAGCCTGCCTTTGGATTTTCTCCTCATCCCAACATGGCCAGGCGCGGGGGTGGGGAGTGAGCGAGCAGCTTCGTGGTGCTTTGTTACCAGCTGGGCTGAAACCAAAACCACGACACATTGATATAAAACCAGTAAAATCTTATTCATGAGCATGAATGTTTACATTGAAAGTGGTATGATTAAAACACACATCTATAAGCAATCTTATAAAGACATTCCAGTTTAGTCAAGTTTTCATATTTCTGCACTGAAGACCCCATTCTGGAGAAAAGTAAGTCTCCACTAAACCAATTACCAGTTGTTCCTCTGCATTTCTAAATTGGAAAAGCTGCTTGGTGAATACAATTGCCTCCATTTTTGTTCTGTTTTGGCACAGTCAGAACTCACTCTAACAGTTCCCTATAAAACTGATGCTGTTTGAAGATCTTAAGACAGATGTCAGACGTGACCCACCAGCATGAAGATTTTAAACTCTCCCCCCCTGTTTCTACACGTATGAAGTCAAGACCGGTAATGATTTGGTTCAAATGACTACCTCAGTACAGACTGAAATAGCCACTCCTTCATTTATAAAGGCTTTTGAATTTCTATTAAACCCTTTTGCATGGACTTGGTTATTAGCAATTGGTTGAAACTTTACCCTAATGTTAGGACTACTGAAAATAAACTGCAATCATTCTGACCTCAGACTCTCTGTAAGTATGTCCAGCATACAGTATCCCCCCTGCAACCACAGCAATTAGAACCAGCAATAGACATGATCTCATTTAGAGATTACATATTTTCCTCAGGGAAAGTGTATCACTGAAGGAATAGCAAAAAGAAGAGACCAAGTGTGGCATGGGAAGGAGAAAAATCATCAGAAGCCAAAAATGAAGAGGCAATGACACAGCATGTGCGTTAATACTTAACATGAAGAATCTCTGATATTGAAGGACCAAAGCACTAGAAAGAGAAAGTTTGGCAGGTCTGGCTACAGGCAGGGCGGTGAATCGTCCAGTGGCTTGGGGGCTAGGGATACTTAAGATGCTCCGAATATCCGGGTTTTCCAAATATATTTTGCAAACTTGCCTGCTAAACATCACGTTAATTTATTTGACTCCACTTTAACTAATCATAAATTTCAAAATCGTACAACAAATCAAAACAGAAAACAAGAATCTGTACATGTGGCTGGGCTCCACAAACAATTCAAGATCAGTGGGCTGGGGCCTTCTTGGCATGATACTCTGATACTGAAATTATGTGAGGCACAGTATGTATGGCTGCCCCTTTGAGTACTGAAAGCCTCTTCAACATCTAGGCACATCTTGTCAGAAAAAAGCATCCTGTGGCTATGCAAAAGCAGGGCAGGATAGCTGCTGTTCTCTGATTTCAGTTCCCATGGGACACTGACAACACACAATGACCACCGGCCAAATAACTTTTCTCTGAATCTCACCGGGAGTGGTTATCAAACAGTATTGTTTCTGGATGGTAAGAACGGGGAGCATCAGTTCTGTCAGCCAAACAGCAATTGCAAACCTGCTTTCAAACCTCCACTATAATGTATTCTGAAGACCACTGGGCTCTTCCACATTATCATCTGGCAGATTCAGAAACATGATCCTTTAAGGTCACATTGCACAAACACCAGTGTATTCATTAGGAGCCATATATAAGCCAACATGCATATATCTCTTATTTGTATACCAATGAGAGAATCAGATGACCTGATCTTTATACAGACAAGTGTGCAGAGAAAAATAAACAGGGGTTATTGGTGTTATTTGATTCTGCTGGTGTAATAAAGCAGTAATATTCAAAGCTAGCAAAAGACAGATAAAATTATTGTCAGAATCTCATCTAAGTAATTGCAGTGGGGTTAGTTCTTGACTATGTTTCAGTGAAATCTAATTTCTATGGAACAATGTGCAGAAAAGCTCCGCCCCAAGTACCAAGGTCTGTATATCCTTCAGGTTAAAATGGTAATCATTAAGATTACTTGTCTTCAGAGCAAGTGATGCAGGGGAATTCTGAAGCAAACTAACAAGGCTGGATAAATCCCTAAGGAGCTATAGTTGCTGAAGACGATATAGAGCAGAAACAGCCTGTTCTGGGTCAATGCACATGGAACAACGATTTGAGATGGTACAAACAGATCAGCTGAGAAAAGACAGAAAACAGTGGCAGCTGCAGAGAGCTGGGAACACTGTCAAGTGACGTTAAATGGAACCAAATGTAATGGTAAAATTCTTTTCAAGGCAAGGAATTGAGAACCCACAGTATCATTTACCTATACATCAAAAGTATCACTGCTACTGATGACTATTCTGACTTATGTGACTTACCTCTCTCATGGTACACCAAATGCCCCAAACACCGAGGTCCACAAGATATTCCTGTGACATCGCTCTTGCTGCTGACTGGCAAGCATGCTGGATGCATCTGTCTATTCTATGTTCTAGGAGCTATCTCATAATTTTTCTTCAGTTTTTCATTGCTATGTTGTGGGAGTGTCAACTGGAAAGAGGCAATCTTTTCTCAACTGATGCAAAGCCAAAAAATATCTCATCGCTAAGTTTTTAAGAACTTAGATTTTTCCTTTATCACAAAAGCTGTGAATCTAGAAACATGCTCTGTCATTCAGAGGTAGGAAAATTTTGGTTTGAAGAATTCTTTGGCTGTCTCCAGAACTATGTCATGAAGGAGGAGTCTGTTTAAGGCCAGAACCATATCATTCAAAATACGAAAAGACTTGTCACAGCTTTTACTGTCGTAAAATCTTATTTTACTGCCTTAGGTTCCCACAGTGCAAGACAGTTGGTCAGGCAGTTTTGGTCCTGGATTGCCTCTAAGCTGATCACTACTGTGAGAAGGGACACCCTCCTCTGCTGGTAAGGGCAATGATTTTATTGCTGGTAGGTTTAGTCCAGAATCGGTACTTTTGTTGGATCTTATTTAATCTCCTTTATGGGGCATGGAGGATGCATATATGCTCCAACAAATGCTTCTACTCAGCAACTGAAAAGCAGTTGCTACTCAGATTTCCTCATACCTTGTACATTTAAGGTACACTCCTTTTCTAGAATCAGATTGAGCACAAGCATAGAACAGTATTTTGTGATTTGTTACAAGCAAATTATGAGCAGTAGCCTGACTCCCTACTGGGAGAAACTGGGACACCCGAGAAAAGGGGAGCAAATTGCATAAGAAAAAGTTCCCAAGTATTAGTGGTCAGAACCCAGAGGACAGTCTTTCTGTGAGGCTATGGATAGCGTATGTGTTCATTCACAGTTACCTCTATCAGGTATTACTAATTCCCCGTTTCCTTACTGAAATTTAAACACCACAGTGGGTCTGTTAGGTATTCCACGTATCTGTTTAGCTCATTCAGTGTGTTATAATTAGTCAACAAAACCCACTGTTTAAAAAAAAAAGGTAAAAAAAGTTTAAATTAGAGCTGGATTAATAAAACCACTTTAAAATAAAATTAAGAACATTGTTTGGTTATTTTCATTTATAGGTATTGTGCTTGTTAAGAAACA
Source organism: Pandion haliaetus (assembly GCA_013401275.1). NCBI lineage: Eukaryota > Metazoa > Chordata > Aves > Accipitriformes > Pandionidae > Pandion > Pandion haliaetus. The sequence goes on along the minus strand of VYZV01007210.1, from coordinate 4,575 downwards.
TTTCAGGTACCTGCAATCCATCACAGCATTAAAAAGCTGGATGATTCAGAAAGAGACAAAGAAAGACTACACCATCTCTAAAAGCAACTAGAACATGACTTGCTGAGATACTACAGTACAGTATTTCATTAAAACAGGGTTATGGATTTAGTTAGGAATATTTCCCAAAAACCATTAAACATCACAAGTGATAAAGGACTTACTCCAGTGTTTTCATAATTAACATGAACTAGGTTTCATTTTTCAAAAATGAGCACGTTTTGAAGTGCTACATAGCCTAACTTCTGCAACTAATTACTTGAAGTAAAATTGTATGGCTAAGAATATAATTTTATGTACATTAAAAGCCAAACCTCACCAGTTAATGTACCAACAGTCAGTGTTTACTGTTAGCTTTTGGGCACCTAGGACAGAATTTGGCACAAACTAGACAAGATCATGGTCTAGCACACAAACTATCAGTTACCTTGGCACAGACTGTGGCGTTCGATCCCTCACTCCTAAATTCTTGGCTGTGTTTTGTACTCTCGCACCCTGCAAAAGAAAAACAATAATTTTGCTTAATTTATTCCAACACGAGTTAGAAAGTTTTCTGAGCTTTCCAGATGAAGATAACTACTGAATATAATTAATTAACACATATGCTCCATGTCCCGAAACAACTCTCCTCTTCTAAGGTGGGGAACAAGTTAAAACACTACATTAATTCTCAACTTAGAGAAATATACAGAAAAAAGACAAAATCTTTCCATTTGTCATTAAATAAATGAGTACATATATATCGTACTAACATAAAAGACTTCATAAAAAATTAACATTTAAGCTTTAAAACAATTCAAACACATGTTGTTTCAATTTGTTTCATTTTTGTCATCATTCTTTGTAAAAGGCATAGAAAACAAAGTTCTTCCTGAAATGTCACTTATGTCCTTCTGAACAAATAAATATTACAGATTATTTCCTATGTATAGCCTTCTATTTAAATCTAGAAAAATAGCCTAAACTGAGGCACTGAATTAGGATTAGAAAAGTGCTGGTCCTGATTTTCCTTTATAATCACAGAATCACAAAAAAAAAAAAAAGAATCAGGTTGGAAGGGACCTCCCGAGTCCAAGGTCAAACAGAAAAGGGTCAAATAGAAAAGCTGGTGTCTCTGTACCTCAGCTGGTCGCTTGAAAAACAATAATGAAAGTAGTTTTGTCTCACTAACTCATCCAGTAAGGAAGAGGTTGATAAAACACAATGTTCATATACAATAGTAGTAAAAAATGCAGACTCTTCTGCAAACAAACTAGCTTAAACATATGAAAAAACATAGTAAAATTTGGTTTTAAATGATGAGGTCTAGCTTTAAAGTGCAGTTTTATAAAGTAGTCATCATAAAGAAACATATCTGTTAGATTTACAGTCTCTATGTTTTCTAACATTTTAAAGGAGGTGGAAACTACTTGTTCTGTCTATAATACATACACTGACTCTCCCTTTATTTCTCCTTCTGTACTATCTAAATTCAGAAGAAAATAACAAAGAACAAAAAGTATAATCTGAAAATTCTTACAGTGAGATCTTAGACTGGTCTAAGACATCAAAGATAATTTACATTCCAAACAGAGCTGCAATGGCAGCGGTACATGATGTAAAAATGGGGTATAATCATAGATTTAATATGTCGAATAAGACTAGAACTTGCTTTTGACTGAAATCTGGTACCCAGGTAATTGAGAAAGTATCAGTTCACTGTTACGGCCTCAAACAAAAGATCAAAAAGGCTGGCTGGTTAGACACATATAGCTTCTCAGTGTTTATGTAAATCAACACGTGCAACAAAAAATACTGTGTCTTTACATTTTAAGAAAAAAATAGTGGTAAAGAAAGAGAAAATAACTGGAGTACCTAAAAAACTGAAGGCAGTATATTAAAGCGATTTTACTAGCTTTACATCTAGGTCGGTAAGCTTGTCTCTGACAGTTGCAAAAGACATGACTACAGACCATGACAAACGTTATGTCTTTCACCAGAAACTCCCCCAGAATTCAATCATTAGTCACTCAATACTTCCTCTGTTCAGCAGCGAGTACGTATTTAATCAATTTCAGTGCTTCTCTTCTTTCCCATCTAACCTTGAACCCATGGATAACTTCATATCACTAACCTCCTTGTGGAAGGACATCATCACCTTGGGTACAATCATAGCTTGTTGTGTCAAGAACCACTATTTTAATTTGGTTTGGATCTGCCAGTTTCATTTGATGCCTGCACTGGTGAGGACAATGGTCAGGCCCCATCTGTTCTTTAGACCTCTGTCATACCCTCCTTCACTCATGAAGCTAAACAATCCTAGATTACATTGTCTGTCTGTCCTGTCTATAAACCATTCCCAACTATTGATCATTTTTTTCTGACCTTCTCTGAACTTTCTCCATTATGCTATATCCTTATGGAAGGGATCAGAACATCAGATAGTTCAAAATGAAGGGTCATGACAGCATGATTGCATGATTTCTACTTTGTCATCTATCCTTGCCTAAACCATTACAAATTCTGATTTGCTTTACTGATAGCTACTGAGAATTGAGCTGGTGTTTTCTATCATACCCTGAGGTCTTGAGTGTGAGATGCAATGGCAAGCTCACAGTCAATTATCTTGAATGGGAAGTTCGGGTTTGTTTTTTTCCCTGTGTGCATCACTTAACAGTTACGTACGCTGATTTTCATCTGCCGTTGTATTACTCCATCATGAAGTCCTGTAAGATCCTTTTGTAATTCTTCATAGTTACTTCTCATCTTTAATAAAAACTTGAAGAGTTTGGAGGAGAATAGGGAGAATGATTAGGTAAGAAAACACAACTGAAAAAAGAAAGATCAGATGAACTGATGCTCTTCTATCTATAGAAGTGATGGCTTATCAGGGAAATGATATTCAAATTCAGGACAGATGTTTTAGTAGGGCCTGTAGCTATAGGCCAACAGGTAATGGCTTTAAACTAAAAGAAAGTAGATTCAGACTAGATATAAGGAAGAAATTTTTCACAGTGACAGTGGTGAAACACAGACAGGTTTCCCAGAGAGGCTGTAGATGCCCCATCTCTGGAAACATTTGAAATACTAAAAGTTTACTGCTAAAAAGGGAGTAAAAGGGGGGGGAAAAAAAAAAAAAAAAAAAAAAAAAAAGACTCAAATGAGGCATTAAGTAATACATCCTAGTGAAAAGGTTAAGAAAACTCTGGAACAGACCACTTAAGAAGCACAGTGCAGGAGTCTCCACTACTGGAGGTTTAAGAACAGATATGACAAGTGTCTCCCATGAATTACGTACAGATAGCTGATCTGGTGTTGCTTACAAAGTTAGACATGTTGAGTCCAGACCTTCAGCACCTTCAGTATCCTTTCCTCAGTGCTGTTTTCTAAAATTTTATCATAATAAAGAAATCCCACCATGACAAATGCTGAGACTGGCATATAATTAACATAACTGAGAGCCAGAATATATATATACATGGGAAAACTATCTAAATTAATCACATGTAGGTCCTGAACATCAGTGCTGTGACTACGTCTGAGAACAAAATCACCCTATTTTTACTTGCATCACTCAATAGACAAATTAGTTTTAGTATCTCACGCGGCTCATCTTGAGTGGGCTCACAAGGCAGATGCAGGACAACCAAGGGATCAGGCCCAGCCAGCATGGGTTCACAAAGGGCAGGTCCTGCTTGGCCAACCTGATCTCCTTCTGTGAACAGGTGACCCGCCTAGTGGATGAGGGGAAGCCTGTGGACGTTGTCTACCTGGACTTCAATAAGGCCTTTGACACTCTCACAGCATGCTCCTCAAGAAGCTTGCGGCACATGGCTTAGACAAGTGTACCCTTTGCTGGGTAAAAAACTGGCTGGATGGATGAACCCATACGGTTGTGGTGAATAGAGTTAAATCCAGTTGGCGGCAGGTCACAAGTGGTGTTCCCCAGGGCTCAGTACTAGGGCCGGTTCTCTTTAATATCTTTATCAATGATCTGGATGAGGGGATTGAGTGCACCCTCAGTAAATTTGCAGGTGACACCAAGTTGGGAGGGAGGGTTGATCTGCTCAAGGCAAGGAAGGCTCTGCAGAGGGATCTGGACAGGCTGGATCAGTCGGGCCAAGGCCAATTGTATGAGGTTCAACAAGGCCAAGTGCCGGGTCCTGCACTTTGGTCACAACAACCCCACGCAACGCTACAGGCTTGGGGAAGAGTGGCTGGAAAGCTGCCCAGCAGAAAAGGACCTGGGGGTGCTGGCTGACAGCCAGCTAACTATGAGCCAGCAGTGTGCCCAGGTGGCCAAGAAGGCCAATGGCATTCTGGCCTGTATCAGAAACAGTGTGGCCAGCAGGAACAGGGAAGTGATCGTCCCCCTGTACTCGGCACTGGTGAGGCCACACCTTGAGTCCTGTGTTCAGTTTT
>VYZV01007209.1:22665-42860 GCA_013401275.1 Pandion haliaetus | reverse complement strand
TATAAGTAGTGAGCTAAAAAAAAGAGATAAAAAGATACAAAAAGGAATTAAGGTTGCAGGGAAAAAATGTATTTTAAGCAGATAATAAAAATAATTCTGGTTTTGCAGTCCACTGTGTCAGGACCAAGGCAGACAGAGGACAGCAGAGACAGACACCTTATACATTTTTGAACATTATAAAATAATGACTAAATGTAATCAAATATCATGTTAAGCATGTCAGGAAAATGATAGCATTTCAGATATCCAATTTTTTACATACTTAAAAATACATCTACAGGCTTTAGAAACTTCTTCCCCTTCCTCATGCCAAACACCAATTATTTTTTTTGTGCTATAAACTAAACACTACTCAAACAGTTCCCCTGTACCCATAAAGTGTGTTAAAGTGACTTTACTAGCCCTATTTAAACTCAGGACCACAGCAAAATTATCTCATTTTAAAGGTAAAAGAATAATTTTTTTATACCATCTTATAAGAATCACAAATGGCAAAACATGATCTATTAAAAAAACCCTGGCAGACATAGCAGGCAGCAATAGAATAACTTCTTTGATACTCAGCAGTGGTTTTCAGTTGCTACTGCTTGTGAGTCACTGACACAACCAACTATTTCAGTTATCTTTACTAATATAAAAATTAAATTAAACCAAAAAGGAATTAATCCTTTCTATTTTACTGAACAACACCCATTTTGAAGACCAACTTAGGAACTCCCAAAGTAGACAGTGAAACAAAATAACATACAAAATAATATCATATTAATAAATTAAGAGAAACTTTTTGTTCTTTGTTTTGTAGTTCTTTTAGCTGTTCATTTAAGGCCATCTCTTCATCTTTGCTGTACTAGATCTGTATCAGAGGATGACCAATAGACCAGGCACAAGCTACATAAAATTCTTCATTGTTTTCACTGTAATAAACACAGAAACATTTTAATCTATTCTTTTTATCCTGACAAGATCCCACTACACAAAAGTTCTTTGCATAAGCAACCTTGCAGTTGATGGCATATTCCCAGAATCCAGTTTTAGTATATTTTTTAAGGGTATATATTTTGTGTTGGCATAAAAACATTTTCAAGAAGACATTGAAATATCCATTTTAACCACCCTTTCACAAACAATAGATTAAAGAAAGACTTTATTAACATTCAAAAACATAGCAAAGAAAAAGTCTAAGTTTAAAAAACATAGGTCTGGGAATGAAGATCTCTGCACAAGAAATCATACTCATGGCTTGCTACAGTTTTCTGCAGACCCTGAGAGACACACTCTCATTTAATGTCTTTCCATTTTACCTCATGCAAAATGAAGATATTGAGTCCTCATAGTGATGCTGGAACATTTAACTCATCTTACAAAGTACTTTGGAGGGTTATTCTAATGCAAAGAATCTAAATTAAATGCAAGGTGTCTCTCTCTCTCTCTCACACACACACACGCGTGTGCAAAGACAGATCGTCTTAATTTTAGTTAGTTACAGCTCAATCTGACTATTTCTTGATGAAATCACAAGAACAATTTTGCCTTAAGGTAATTTGGGTCTAAATAGCAAGGATTAGAAATTATCCCCTATTTTTTCCCCTCTGATTACCTTTCACCATCCCCCTCCTGCATTAGTAAGAGTGCTTTGTGAATGCTTTACTCTCCAGTCTAACACCTAATACCTTGATTTCAGTTTTTAAAGTTTTTCAAAAAAATTCCATAGTCCATACACTATCATAACTTTTACCCTTTTATCCATCAACATCAAGCGGAAAAGAAAGGGGCAGGTCAAGGATATGCATACAGGAAAAGCAGTTTCACCAATAAATATGAAGAATAAACATTTCAACAATTTATACGGCTTACTTTATGTCTCACTTTTAAATGTCTTGTTTTATAAATCACATCAGCTTGCATATCAAAAAACTGCACACAGCAAGATGCATTAAATTGGTGCCTGTCTAAATACGACTCTTGTATCTCTACTTCAGCTTGACTCCTGCGGTGAAAAATGAAAACAACATTAATAAATGTGCACTGATAACAAATCTTATCTTATTGAGTTCTCTCAGATTACACTGAAATATGACTTTGTCTGTCCTTTGTTATACCCCACTCTGGTGTCTGCTGTGGGAAGAGAGTGCAACATCAAGGCCTGAGGCAAGAAGAAAAGAAAGACTTTTCTAGTGTTCAAGCCTATGCAGAGTTTGATGGGTGTATACTGAAAAAAAATTCAAGCTCTTCAGATTCACACACTTTGTTTCAATCTGATGTTACTAAAGAAGGCCTCTGGCAGTAACATGCTGTTGGAATCCATGGGGTTTTTTAGGAAATGTTTCAGATAAATTTTGTTTCTGTAACTGTAAAAAATGCTTTCTGACCCAAGGTCAGTGCAAAGAGAAGATCACACTTACAAGAGTGCATTACTCTCACCATGTTCCCCATCAGGACAGAGGAGTTTTCCATAATTACAATTAATTTCTGCACTCTTTGTGCTTAAGTATGCTGGAAAACTGGAGTCATTCCTGTCACACTTCATACGGAGCATTATTGCCCCACCAAAGTGCAATATAACAAAATCCTCAGAGAGACTGGTAAAAAAAAATCCACACTGTTTTCCTTTTCTAGAAAGAATACTTATCAAGAAGAGGAAAATCACAACTTTATATTACAGTTCCCAAAGTTATGGTTTCTTTCAAACAGCTGAGGAGAACAATTAAGTGTAGATTACACCAACAGGCTGACCAAGCCCTTCTTCACCATGTTTTCTTACTCATTTGGAATAATAACAAAAAGAGAGACAGACAGAAAGATTTTTCTTAATGATCCCTTCCACACATGCAATTTCAACTACAATGAGAATGCAACTGAAATGCTAGGGGAGAGGATATTCTATTATCAATCATATGTAGAAAAGAAAGTGACTCAACATATCCTCTCTAGAAGGAAGCGAACTATACTAGGAAGAAACTTAGGGTATCTGTAGATAGTTGGGGAGGGGGGGGAAAGTATTGACTTTTTTGGCTTGTTTTCCCATTTTGACTTATGGTTGTCAAAGTGCAATATGTTTGGTATCATTCATGCTTCAGGAAATGGGAAAATGAGACTTGCGCTGTCATAAAGGTGAACACAGGTGGGAAGAAAGGCAAGAAGGACAGTCATTTCCCTTCCTACACAACTTTCTGAGGTTCTAAAATTTTCCCTGTTTCACACCAGGATAAGACAAAGACCCTTTAGTGGACAAGCAAGAATTCACAGTTTAACAATGACAAGTGCAAGGTACTGCACCTGGGACAGAATAACCAAAGAGCCCGGTACAGGCTAGGATCCATGTGGCTGTGGAGCAGCCTGGCTGAAAGGGACCTGGGTGTCCTGGAGGACAACAAGCTGAATGTAAGTCAGCAGTACATTGCTGCAACAACAAAGGCAAATCAGATCCAAGGCTGCATCCACAAGGACATTACTAGCAGAGATAGAGATGTGAGCACCTGCCTACTTTGAATTATAAAATCATAGAATGGTTTGGGTTGGAAGAGAACTTTAAAGATCATCTAGTACAACCTCCCTGCCACAGGCAGGGGCATCTTTCACTAGATCAGGTTGCTCAAAGACCTGTCCAATCTCACTTTGAACTCTTCCAATGACGGGGCATCCACAACTTCTCTGGGCAACCTGTTTCAGTGTCCCACCACCCTCATCATAAAAAATTTCTTCCTTACATCCAGTCTAAATATACCCTCTTTCAGTTTAAAACCATTTTCTCTTGTCCTGTCACTACAGGCCCTGGTAAAAAGTCTTTCTCCATCTTTCTTATAAGTTCCCTTTACATATGAAAGGCCACAATAAGGTCTCCCCAGAGCCTTCTCTTCTCTAGGCTGAACAACCCCAGCTCTCTCAGCCTTTCTTCATAGAAGAAATGTTCTATCCCTCTAACCATTTTCATGGCCCTCCTCTAGGCTCTAATAGGTCCATGTCTGTCTTGTTCTGCAGACCCCAGAGGTAGATGCAGTACTCCAGTCAGGGTCTCACAAAAGAGCAGAGTAGAGGGAGAAAATCACCACCCTTGACCTGCTGGCCATGTTTCTTTTCATGCAGCCCATGCATAAGGTTGATGTTAATCATCCTCTAGCTTCTATTACTCTACTGACAAGTGCTCCATTGACTATAGCAGGAGTCTGGGCACCTTGCTTATGCATAGACAACTGCGTTTAGGTATTTGAACCTCTACTTGAATCCTACCTTGTAGGCACCTAACGCCAGGTGACACGTAATGCCAAGTTGCCTGGTCTGATCTGGCCCCCAGCTTCTCTTTCAGAAGGTCACAGAACCCAGATCATATCTTCCAGTCCTATGCAGATGTCTCATCTACACCTAGGGCATTTCAATATATCCAGCAAATAAGGACCACAGTGTCAACTCAGTGTGATGCAGCCTCCTTACAATAAATGGAATCAGTATAGCTAATATTCACAAAGACATCTTACCCGTGAATTGCACTGAGACATAAATATCAGAATGTCTTCCAGTGTAAATTATTATCTTTTATCTGCTTGCAGTCCTTTGACATAATACATCCTAAGGGGCTACAAAAGAAATAAAGACTAAATATTTGTACATTCTGTCTACAAAGGTTTCAAGATTCTTCTATATATTCCTATAATGAGTGGGAGTAAGTCATCACACTTCAAGTAATTAAAATAAATTCCCTTCAATGCATTGTATCAGAGTTATTATGTAGAACAAATATGACACTGCTAATGGAATGTATTAGGAACAACGAAAATTCTATCACATAATAATATGATAGTTTTCTGAGTTATTTTATATCTAGATAGATAGATAGACAAACAAACAAACAATTTGGCTCACCTATGAGCCTGAGAGATTGGCACATTTCCTTTCACAATTCTGTCCCTTTACATATGCTATAGATGCATAAATCCAGCACAAAAAGAATACAGCACATTGTCCTGTGTACATTAACTTGGATATTTTAGTCCTGCACTTGGCCATGGAAAAGAAAAATCCATATATATATATATATATAGCTTCATTTACATTACACTACATTACAAGAAACTTCTCATTAAGTGAGGCCATGAAAGCATAATTTTAGACACGATAACCTATAGTCTTCAGTTCAAATGGTTATGGTGGTAACTGGAATGTATTTGTTTAACCACTATTAATGCATTTATTACAAAGTTTAAAACTTCCTGTAAAGTTCAAGATTATTCAGTGATTTAAAACATACATGCCTGTAACTCATAATATACAACAGACTCAAATACTCTACTATACAAAGCAAAATGTCACTGCCTAGAACCCAAGATTTTATTTTCTTTAGGATCTTGTAGAAAGCTAACTTGGTAAGAAGTCTCAAATTTAAAAGCTTTACAAGTTAAAGAACAGATTAAAGTCTAGGGTGAAAGAAAGGGAACCCATAAATAAAAGTAAAATCAGAAGAAGGATTCACGAAACACCTAATTATCTTGGTTTACACTTTCTTTAAAAGCTGAACAATTAAAAAGCATACAGAAAATAAGTTCACACTAACAGAAACAGGTTTGTGCTGTGTAGATTTCGCTTTTTCTCCCTCTCTCATTTTATTTTTTTTTTCTAAAGACAGTTTGGTAATAATATAATTAATGCCCCGTCTGGTCTTATAGTCAGTCAGCTCCCTGTCGGGGATGCCAGAGTACTGCAATGCCACTAGTGTGTCATGGGATCCATGCTCAGAGCTTTACTTTTCTCCCTGCTGTAGGCCCATCATGTTGAACTGACATTGCACATCACTCAGCAGGGTGACACCAAAACAGCTAGCACCCAGGAGCAGCACGTGTAGCAGCCTGTTGCCGTGCAGATCTAGCCCTGACTTACACCAGTTTCCATCAGTGTAAACCAACAAACTGCCCCCTTGGCCCAGTGCGATAGAAGGAAACAATAAGGACACCGTAGAAAAGCAGTAGGACTGAGGCTATTCTGCTAAACTTTACATTTCAGCTTGAAAGCTGCTTTCAAGCCTCTGAGTCCACTTGTATTTTTTGTGCATTTGAGTTGCCCAAAACTGTCCTGTGGAAAGCAAATAAAATCCTTAGCACACAGTTTCTACTGGGACTGAGTTATTTACATAGGGTAGGTGTATGCACTACAAACCAGGAGGAGACCAGATCCTGGAAACTGATGCCCAAAGCTTTATGTGATCCCTTAGCCACTGTCATACTACAGAGAGTTCCTGCAGAAATTACCTGTCTTCTTCTAGCTTCCCATTTGCCTTTTACTGCTGAACCTCCATCAGCTGAACTTGCTAGACTTTGATGGCTCAAACACAGAAAAAGCACATGAAGTGCATCGCTGCTAGAGACTGCCAGGCGGTGGCTGATGCTGTTAGATTGCTAAAGTGAAACAAGGCTCCGAAAATAGTGCTTGCCTTACATACACAGGACAGCAGTACTATACGGATACAAATTATACTGTCCAGGTCAGGAAATTCATCAACAGATCTAAGACCATTAGGACAATGAGTTTTCACACTGATTTTCATGACATTTGTTTTTGACTTGTACATTTTAAGACCTACTTGTTTATGAGTTCTTATTAGAAAGTTTGTTGTTGCATTTCACATCTCAGTACATTCAGGAAGTAAGTGTCATTCATATTCATATAACTCAGGTAAGACCAGCCCAAATAATCCATTCTTGACATCTTTGGTTTGTTAATAATGCTTCTAAATGGTTATTTTACAAGGGCATAGACATATTTCTGTTGTCTGACACAGAAAAATTTTATTCATGCTACAAAAGGCTTTTGAATAGTCTACCACGCTTAGGATGAGTGACAGCTGCCATTCATTTCTTTTTTCACCTTTGCTGTATATGATAGAAATTGAACAATGCAAGAATAAGTGTAATGAAATTAAGCTTGTCTGAGTTCAAGGTCAACGGCATTGCAGAATCTACCCATTTTTCAAAAAGGGATCAGGAGACTTGATTTTTTTTAAAAAAAGGATACTTTTTAATTGTGAACTGGCCCAGCTAATAGTAAGTGACCTCTGCTTTATGCTGCAGATGTAAGCGTGAACAGCATGATGAAGAAAGTTCTTTCAAATGGGTGTGCTCTAAAAAAGGGACACTTTCTGTGTACAGCTGCACTTAGTGGCCTCCTTAGTGCCTTGAATCTGAGACCAGAACCTTTCCAGACCAGTTAGTGACTCAGGCACATGTCAGGGGTAATTTTGGGCAACATTTCCCATGGTTTTGGGGGAGATTCCTTCTCTGGCACTCAGCAGCGCATCAATGATTTCTGCAGTTATTTTATATTATCCTTAGGTTTTAGTTCATAGACTTGTTTGTGGACATCTGGGTTGACTTCTTTCCTCCAAAGCCTCTTTTATCAAAGGTGACCTTTCGTACCAAGTGGAGGTCTCTCTAAAACACATTGAAAATGTCCTACGACTCCATTTGTTTGTACTTCTGTGGGGAGGGAAGAAGAAAGAAAATTCTGTATTTACGTTTTATTGGTAACACTGTAGTTGCAAAACAAAAATCAGGCAGAGTATTTCTAGTTTAGAATAGCTTTCTTTTACTCTCCTTTTGGTTGTTGTTTGTGATTACTAGGCCTGAATTTCAATATGTATTTGTTCTTCCCAGTTAACTATTTGTGACGGTCTGACAAATTATAGTCAATGTCTCAAACATTTGTTAAAGAACTTTGGTGGAGAAGACGGCCTCTGTAAAAACACTGGAGGTGTGTGAACAGGACAATATGGCCAGAGGAGAGGGCCCCGCGGAGGGTGGGATGGCACTTCTCCAAATCCACAATTCCTTATCTTAAGTGACCATGAGAAGGAGCACAGCGTACGCGCCTGGAGGAGGGGGGCCCACAGAGGATGGGACTGTGCTTCTATCTTAAGCGGTCATGCCATCAGGGAAAGAGAGGCAACTCCCTAATGAACCCCCCCAAGCTCACCAACCAATTCCAGAGAACACCGGGAACATGAACTGCGCATGTTGAGACCACCAACTAACACACTATAAAAGCAGGGAGAACAAGTTCTCAGTGCACGCCCTCCAGAACCGGATCTCTACGCTGGCTGGACCAACGCTGGACCCAGGACTGGTGAAACCCTTTTCTTCTCTCTTTCTGTCTTTCTTTCACTCTCTTTTTCTCTCTTTTCTACAGTCCCTACACCCCATCCTTCTAAACATAAACCATTGACCAAATCTGAGACTAGGAGTGGATCTAGGCACCCCTGGGCTCCTCTTTGAGAAGGAGTCCAGAAAGCAAGGGGGTCTGCTCTGAACCTCGTGACTCAATGGGAGAGCTCTCCTGACGGTTTCATGATTCTTTTTCTGCTTCTTTTTCTACAACTCCCTTCTCTTTTCAAACAGTATCTTAATGACATGATGCAAGGTTCATATTCATAAGTTCACTTGTACTTGGGTGAGGTTAGCTAGGTTGAATAAATGTTGATTGTTGTTTGAACTCCCCTGGTGTCATTTCACCTTAATTCTGACAAAGGAAATCCATGAAGCTGAGTCGCTCCAACTTTGGGACACAATACTATTTTACTATTGCTTTTACTTTGAGAGTTTTTGTCTTTTCATTAACATTAAATGATGTCTAGCTCTGTCTGCTCCTGTTCATTACAGTTTTCCATGTTGTGCTGATGAACTATTTCTCTCTTATTGAAACTTCCTACATATATTGCCAAATACATCTCTGAGAGTTTCTCCATGTTTCTCTTCTCTTATCAGAGATGGAATCCTGCAAACATGGTGGAAAAGCTGTGTGAGGGCAGAAGTTCAAACTCCTCTCTGCCTTGATGGTAGAGGATATATCTGGAAATAGGCATTCTTTGAAAGTACTTTTTAAAAAAAAAAAAAAACGGCACAACAGATAAATTTTGGTCATTTTCTACATTGGCGTCTCTGATGTAAAAATGTCCAAAAGAATGAAAAAAATTGCTTACTTGGTTCCTGGATATGGTTTAAATAACTATACTCACCAAAACCAAAGATGATTTATTGGCAGTGATTCACAAGCTGGTCATCCCTGCTATTACATCCACAAATTCTTCTTGTGTCAGTGGTGCTCTTTAGTTCATGATTGTCCATTCCGCGATACGTAGGGAGACTGACAGAAAGGTATGGTATAAACTTATGCAGGATGATAATCAGATTCACACATTGTGTGTGGACTTTGAAAAATACTAGTCTCAGTCTAGGATGGCTTTGAGTCCTGTTGCTCATGACTATAATAATTCCTATTCTTCCAATCAGAAAACTCCAAGGTAGTTCATCAGCCTCTGGTCCTGAGCTCAGCTCATTTGTGTTCAGGCAAGAACTTGATCACACATAACCCAGTTCAGGCCATGCGTAAGCACTCAGCTTCATTGTTAGAAGACTACAGGACAGCTAATCAAGTAAGTGTGCTTGGCTTATTATATCTTAATGAGGTATTCTTAGAATAACAGGCTGTATATTCCCCAAGCTCCTAGTAAAAATATCAGTCCCAGAGGCAATTAAATAAACCAGACATGCCCCAACCTGCACTTTCTACAGCACATCTCTGCAGTCTGTAGACTATAGACAGCAGCCTGGGTGAGAATTTTTCAGCAAAACGGGTTTTCACCAGAACTTAGCAAAACTAAAATTTCTTGTTTTCAGAAACACATCCCCTTTGTTGAGAAATTTTCCCAGCACCAAGATGGGCTTATGTCTTGGTTGTAACCTCAGAGACAAGATTCTCAGGGTTGTAGGAAAATTTCCATGCAAGTTTTGGACCTGCTCTCCACTGAGCACCCTAGCCATTGCAATAGCTGGTTATTCCCTTTCTGGTTGCATCCAACACAGAAGCCTCAAAGCTCTAAGGAATAGAAACACATGAAAACATTTCTCATTTCCTTCTTTCAATATTTCAAGTAAGCATGCTAAAAGAAATTAAACCATGCAGACAGCCAATAAATCTTGCCAGTAGCCTATTTTTTCTTACAATGAGGCCTTAGGCAAATCAACTGTGGCAAACAAAGGGAAAGGATTTAGGCTGTGTAAAATTCCCTCGTTTACTTATCTTCTACATCTTCTTAAACTACTACTCCTCCCAAGGGATTCAAAGTCCTAGTGTTGCTCAGTTCTTACACCAACCACTGAGAAGAAATGTTTAATGATGTTTATCAGACCAATTCTGACAAATCACTCAAGATTTTCAAACCAAGTAATTATTACTTTTAACGAAAATATAATAAAGATGGCATGTAGGAAAGTTGCAGAAAATATCAGTTATTTCATGGACCCTTCTCGCCCACTGAGGAAATCTTTATTTCCTCTTTCAACAGGAAGTATATGGGCTCTGATGAATCCCTGTTGAAATTCATCTGGCTTGGCCAGCTACTGCCCTTTCTATTCCTCAGTAAATTCAGAGACGTACTTTTAAAGCTCACATAGCCATTATCAGTAATTTTGATGCTGTACACACTACATCCAGAACTAAAAACACATTAGCCACGCTATTGACTATCCCATAGATAGAAGGTTAATGCTCATTCTTATATTGCTGGAATCTCTCTGCATCATTCAGTGTTTCTATCATGAGACAGAAGTGTGCCATCTAAGGAGGTAGTTCATATTTTGTACAGCATTCTGCTCCATTAGCTTTCATAGCTTGAGCTACTGTATACTTCTATTTTGTTTGTGGTTGCTTGGATAAGGACCTATTCTCTTGGGGTAAGAATTCACACTTAATTCTTCCAAAGCAAGAACGCCTACTGACAGAAAGTAAGAAATTCAGATTTTAGACACCTCACACACAGAGATTCACAAAGATCATTCATCTTTGACTATTTAGAGAACTGATGAGATACTACAGACTCAAATTTGAATATGTTTGCTAATGATACATAGTTCTGTTTACCCTTCACATCATACAGCTATATCGCCCTCACTAAATTAATCTAGTTTTTGATGAAGATGAGTTCATGGATGAAGAACAGCTGTTTGAAAATTAATCAGATCAAAATTCAGATTACACTGTGAGGTAGAAGAAAGTACACAGTTTGCAAAGAGGCGTGTGCTCATCTATTTGATAAAGTGTAATCACAACTAGTCTATTCTTAA
This sequence comes from Pandion haliaetus, assembly GCA_013401275.1. NCBI lineage: Eukaryota > Metazoa > Chordata > Aves > Accipitriformes > Pandionidae > Pandion > Pandion haliaetus. The sequence goes on along the minus strand of VYZV01007209.1, from coordinate 31,758 downwards.
CACAAGTTACTTAAGAATTTTTAATTCCTCACTGATGGGAACTTTTCATCATATAGTAATACCCATGGAGAAAGAATTCATTTTGGTTAGGACACTCCATTACATTTTCCCTTAAATAATCTGTTTCTATGTCACTTGGATATATTTAGAAGGACTACAACAACATAGTCTTGGAAATAGACACAAAACAGAACTCCAGTAACTACAGCTAAGGCTGAAATCAAGCAGAAAACTTCATACCTTACCATAAGTCTCACTCAGCTTTGCCTTTTAGTCTCCCTGCAGAATTTCCCATCATGATCAAAATCTTGGGTAACCTTTCAGGGTGGGCATCCCTTAAAAACAAAACAAAGCAAAACAAAACAAAACAAAACCAACCTGATTTTCCTTAAAAAACTACCATGGTTAACAAGCAAAATCCTGCTAGTTGCCAGGTGAATAAAGGCTCTTTGTTGGACAAAACATTGCTTGGAGGTGACCCAAAACTGTTGAAAACATTCTCAGAAGACCTAAGCACCAATGCAAGCCCTGCTAACCTTACCCTCTGTCTGCAAAACCAACTTCCTTGACCTTCACTCTTCTAATAAATACCTAGCAGAACATATGCAAATGTAAGAAATATTTTGCCTTTTTTCATCTACAGTCAATTATCCCCCAGGAAAAGGCAGAGGGAAAGAAGAAAATAACCTGTATAAATTAACAGCTCTGAATTATTCATTTTCCTGAGTATTAATAATATTTTCATATGAAATAACGATTCCCTGTCCTGCACATTTGAAATAACCCATGAGGTTTTATGATTCAGGAATGACAGGATTGACTGCCCCCAAAGAATAGATTTTTATTTTTTATCATTCAAATATACCAGATGTATCAAGGTTTGACTTTGCAGATAGTGCTTTTTCTGCTATGTACAATTCATGGTGTTTTAAAATAAACTAAAATTTCACTTCTAAATTATGGCAGCAACCTCTGATTTCTAGTAACAGGAAGCAGGCAGCAGACTCGTACCCATATCTTCTGTATTTTTTGCTCACATCATAATGCTTGGTGTGATTTTGTTACTCATTGTCAACATCCAAGGCTCAGATATATTTACAGGAATATGAGTCAGCGATAATGGTTTCCAAAACAAAGTTAATTAAATATGAATGTTATTAAGTAATATGCTTCTCTTGAACTAAAAAAAAAAGAAATAATTGAAACTACTAGAAATGATCTAGCTCTGAAATAATGAAAAAATAAGGCCACTTGTATCTATTAATTTGCTTTGAGCTATCACTCAAAAAAAAATTCAGCCCAGTAACATCAAGATCTAATAATGAGTATTTTATTTGCCTCCAATCATATTGCACCCAGGATGCACTAAGCTCCTTTTAGACTTTTGAATCTGCTCTGGCTGCCAGCAGAGAAGGGCTCTGCCATCTCTCTCACTCAGCGTTTAGAGCCAAAAGGGAGAAGAGAGAGGACAGCACAGGCATAGACAATGCCAGCTTTCTTTAGGAACCTGAGTTTTAACTGACTGTACTCCAGAGGTGTACCATAGGTAACAGAGGCTTCTTCTGACCTTCCTGCCTTATGCAGCTACCCACATAACAGATACCACATGGCTTCAAACAAGAAAATTAAAAGCGCTGTGTTTCCTTGAAAGAAATTGAAAAAATGAGAGAAAATGCCAAGGTAAATAGAAACTACTAAGATAACGAGTAGTGCTAATCCTGCCAAAAATCATTATTGTTGATATTAAGAAATATAGCATTATTTATAAAGAACAGATAAAATATAGTGCTAACTTGCAAGGCATAGAAATAACCCAAAATACATGTAAATGGCTTGTCATTATCATGAAATAAACTTCTCTAAAAAACTTAAAAAACTCTCCACAACATGATAAAATACAAGTGTAACTTCTAGTTGATATGTTACATCAATGTTTCATCTTCAAGCTAAACTATAATCTATGTTCAGGAAAGAGCAGAATCGCCTTCTAAATGTATACCTGCTGTTTAGTTTGGTCTTTAATGACCAGAAAAGACAAAACCCAGCTAAGTGGGTACAGAATTTGTGTGGCAACACAGAGAACTATACTGATTTCATTCTGACTGACAGGCTCTGTATTACCCAGAAGACTGTAGAATAAAACTACTTCAACTCAGGAACTGCCTGCTGAGATACAACATTTAACAAAACATTAAGCAGAAAGGAACAAAATTGTTCAGCATGAAAACTTCAGAATTAGCTAAGACAAGTTCAGGACAGAATTTAGTCATGGGATGAAAGTGGAAAGACTTAAAGTGTTACTAACTAATTGAATTTTTCTGCATTAACTAAAAATGAAAAATCTGGTTGCTGCTGTAAATGTAGCCCATCAAGTTAAGAAATTACTAAAGTTACATTCCCTCCGAAAATATTCTATTTTATTGAAATGGAGGCTGAAGCTACAAATCTGAAATGTAAGTCTTAATATCCTGTCAGAAGTACTGTATTTCTCAAAAAGATCAACCAGAAAGAAGTTCAGCCACTGTGCTGCAGAGCAGATTGCTTTGCCTGTTTTCAGAAATGGCAGTGATGCACAAGGTAGGACCACAGACAGAATAGCCAGTGGGAACAGAGGCAAAGGAATGGAAAGGTATGAAGGGGACATTACATGACATTGCCTTGAAAAAGGAGAAAAGGAGGCTGAGGGGAGACCTTATCACTCTCTACAACTACCTGAAAGGAGGTTGTAGTGAGGTGGGTGCTGGTCTCTTCTGTCAGGTGGCTGGTGATAGGATGAGAGGAAATGGCCTCAAGTTGCAGCAGGGTAGAACTGAAGGAAGAGAGCAACGTAGGTACCATAGCTAATCACAGCAAAACCAATAAACAGCAAAGAGAAGCAGCTATGAAAAAAACAAAAGGTGTTTCAGTCAAGCTGTTTGTAGTTGAACTAGGGAAATATAAATGTCATGTATGCATCGCAATGTGATGCCCAATTTACAATACAGCTTTAACCACAAACATTTAGATACAAGGAACTCAGACTAGAACAGACGTAGAGAGTAAGTACTGGTATGATCTGAGCAATGACTAGCCCATCATGTGAGGTGACGTTAGTTAGATGAAATTGGTTTGTTTTCAGTCCAGTAAAATGAAGACCAGGAGCAATTTGTTATCTTTAAGTCTGGGGTAAGCAACAGAGAAAAAAGAATGCTTTAATTTAGAGTAGAAAAAACAGGTAATAGGATGTAAACTGTTACTAAGAGATCAGAAAAATTTTAGTTTCTAGCCCGTCAGGTAATGAAATCTGGAACAGCCTTTTTAGGGGCTTCTCATCCATCACATGCTTATCATACTTCAGTTTTGAATAAGTTAAATTCAAGTAACTTGTACTACTATTATTAAATTATAGAAAACTGTGGGCTTACAGAAAGCAAGAGGAAGTTGACTTTACTGGTAGAAGTCATAGCTTTCCTGTTTGCTATTAGTTAGCCTGGCAGAAGCAGGATGGCATGAGTCCTTAGGGTTGAGCTAGAACAAACCTCTGACACTTCAACCTCCAGGTGATCTCCTCCTCTAAGGCAAGTGGTTTGATGCCATTTGTATAAAGTAAAACTGCTCAGAGCAAGTGTATTTTCATATGCAACAATTCAAATGTGTTGTCCCACCTACAGTTGTTAAAAATCTGACCACCGCAAAAAATCAGATTATGTGTAGAGAGCCATTGAAAAGCAGATAGCCATTTATGGAGGCAAAGGAGCAAGCAAAAGAGAAGCACATCCCAGCTTGAGTGTTGAGTCAGTATTTACTCATATAATGGCTCCGAGTGACAGAATGAGTATGGAGAAACTCTGCTTCACCACACAGCTCAGAGAGATCAACGGAAATTGGGCTGCACACACAGTGAGAGCTGAACATCACTATAGCTTAGGCTGTGCATGGTAACTTCTCCATGTTTCCTTAAATGAAGTGGTTTTCTCTTGTACTAAGAGCCTGGTCTGTTCAAATTAGTCTTACTTGCAACAACAGACATTACCTGGGAAACACTTTCTATTTGTAATATAATTTCATAGTCATCTCTTAGCCATATCAATTAACATTAAGATATGTTTTTTTCTTAGCTACACATATCTATATTGTCATCCTTATATCAATGCTTACTATAATATTATTATGCTTGCATTATTATTACATTCAATATTCTACTTAGTTGTTCTGAAAAGCAACTTGTGTAAACAATCTAAATTGTTATGACTTTCTTTCCTTTTTACTCAACAAACCAGATTGCTCCTCATTCAGGTGAGTGGGTTAACATCTACGTATCAACATAGCTACAACATAATTAATTTAGAGTAAGCAAACTTTTTAAACCTAAACTCTTCTTTACATATTTCTGCAAATCTAGAGCAATAGTATCATTGCGGCACAATGCTGAAGAATACACACATTCTTCCTGAAAGTGTTCTCATATATTAAAGTTTGTCTTATACACTGAAGGTATTACAGCAATTTTTGCCACTGACACCTAAGGTCACCATTAGTGGTGACAGAAACAGAAGCAGTGGTACAGCAGTAGTTATTGGAATGAATTCATTTTACTCATTTAGAAGAGTGCATCTGTGACATGCAGAAGGAATTAGAGCAGCTAGGTTTGAGATGCAGCTTGTGAATATAATTCCTTATGAAAGGCATTATAAGCCATAGCCTTTTGACACATCAGAAGTTCAGCATAGAAGGTTTCTATCAGTCCTTGTACTTACCAAACAGAAACAAGAATGCTGGAAGATCATTGCTGCTTCATTGCACTTTCAGAAATAGAACAACCCTGCAAAGTACAAAACAAAGAGATCTGGACAAAAGACACCTTTACCTGCATTAAGTACTTCTAAGCATCTGCCAGGGAATTAGCATGTAAATGCAAATATTGCAATTCGATATGAAGAATTTACAACACCCTCACAATCCACTTGCAGACAGTAGAAAAAAATAATAGTGACATAAAGTTAAAAGCATGAAAAATTTGTAAAGCCTGAACATTTTCTTCTTTTTTTACACTTTCCTAGCACCAAATCTAGTATTCAGATGAGGTATTCAGAAAGACCTTGGAAGAACTAGAACACAGGATCACATGCAGAACACTGAATCTGTATTTAGAAACGTAATCACTGACTTAAGAATTTGTCCTGGTTTCAGCTGGGATAGAGTTAATTGTCTTCCTAGCAGCCGGTACAGTGCTAAGTTTTGAGCTAGGTATGAGAGGAATGTTGATAACGCACTGATGTTTTCAGTTATTGCTCAGTAATGTTTAGTCTAAAGTCAAGGCTTTTCAGCCTTTGATGCCCAGCCAGCAAGAAAGCTGCAGGGGCACAAGAAGCTGGGAGGGAACACAGTCAGGGCAGCTGACCCAAAGTGACCAACGGAGTATTCCATACCATATGACGTTTTAGGAACTGCGGCGGGCGCGTGGTGGAGGAGGGATTTCCGGGTTGGTTGGTCGGCGGGTGGTGAGCAGTTGCATTGTGCATCACTTGTATATTCCAATCCTTTTATTATTATTGTTGTAATCTCATTAGTGTTATCATTATTAGTTTTTTTTCTGTTCTATTAAACCGTTCTTATCTCAACCCACGAGTTCTACTTCTTTTCCCGATTTCCTCCCCATCCCACTGGGTGTGGGGGGGGAGTGGGTGAACGGCTGCGTGGTGCTTAGTTGTTGGCCGGGGTTAAACCACGACAGAATTCCTGAATGGCAATATGGTATATCTGAACTTGTTAAAGTGATGTGGAACACTGACAAACTAAAAGGGGTTCAGTGAGCAGCCAATGAGCATTACACATTCATACAGCTGTTCGACTACTGTGCTCAGGCACTCATTTACAAATCTTACCTCCAAAAGGGCATAAGTGGAAATTTTATCTATCCTGAAATCATGTAGTGACACTTCATTGGAAAGAATCATTGAATTTAGATAGGTTAAAAAAATAAAGAGCATAGGCTCAGAGAATAGTTTTTGCAGATGAACATGATTGCCTTAGGATGTGCAAAAGCAGTTACTGGAGAAATCATACAAGAAACAATATGTTTTGACGCTAGTGATCTATTTCAATATCTTGAAAAGTTGATTCATGTAGATTGGATAGTGATAACATTATATGAATTAAAAATAGCTAAAACACCATGACAAATAGGAATGATAAAAAGAAATATATCAATTTGTGATAGCTCAGCCTCGGTGCTCACAAAGATTAGATCCATATGTTAGACTGAAAGATAGAAATATTCAAACCATCAAAGGGAGATGCAGTTGGTAACAAAGGAATATTTATATCTGTGCAGCATTACTTGAACAAATCGGTGTCCTAACCTGCTGTCTGAGTAGAGCCCAGACAACCTAGAACTACCCACAACAGGTCCATCCACTTGAACTGACATCTCTACCTGCATCAGACTCCCAGAAGAATATGCTCTAGGGCACCTCAAGCAGTCCTGACCTTGAATGAAGAGGATACAAAACCAGGTTTATTTGGTCGTTCTAGCATATTAATGGAATTCCTACATAATTTTGGCAATTGAGAAAGAGGATAATATTGGTCAAGAAAAGTTGCTGTCATCAAAAAAAAAGTCTTATAGAAGGAGTAATACATGAATTGAAGCAATATTTACCTTTTTTTTCTTCACTTTTTGATTGGTTGAAAGTAAGGTTTCTTATTTATACATCAATAATCATATGTTCTCTTCTGTTCAGTTTGATAATGAATACGTAGAAAGTAAATAATATAACAGTATAACATAATATGAGTAGCTTTTACAATTTTTTATTTTTTTATTTCCTAATGCATCTCTTATGTTTTCATTAGTGCTACTTTCTCATTATCTTCTATGGACCATGAAAGTTAGGTGGTGGAGATGGACAAGCAGGCTAGCTATTCAGATAAAATAGTTTAAGATATAGACCATAATGTTCAGACACCTTTGGTGCCAAAGATCATATGTTAACAACACAAAAAGAGTCATTCTTCACAAGTATCAGCAAATATTCTTCTAAAATGTCCTTGTGTAACCAACTGAGATACCCACTGGAGTCCATTCTGCTGGTGACAGAATATTTCCAGAAACGGCATCTTCAACGTCTTGTTCTCTATAGCCAGACTGATGGTACTGCTACTAACACCACATGTCTCCTTACTAATTCAAATAGCCACACTGGTGTAGAGAAGACTCCCCCCAGGAAGGAATAATATTCCAAGAAAGGTCTGTCTAATACCTAGGGGCAATATAGACTAGAAATCAAACTGAAAGGCAGCACAGCTTAAAGTTTCCCAAATTACCTGTTACTTCATTTGTTGAGTTTCAGATTCTTTTGTGTACCCATCCTAAAAATAACAGATACCCTTTCTCAGGAGAAATTTATTGTGAGCCCAGCCTTGTGCACTACTTGCTAGGTCTCATGTGTCTTCCTGCAGGGAGAAGCCGTACTGCCCAAACTGAAAAACATTACAACTACTTCCTCTTACATTCTAAAAAGTTTCAATATACTGGCTCTTCTTTGCATAACATGCAACACAAAAGCAAGTCCAGTTGCTTTACTGTCAAACTTTCACACAGTGCCTGTCCCTTTTCCCACATACCTTTCTGCTTTATACATTATTCACTCTCAAAAAAAACTCCAAAAGAAAACATGAAGACTCCTATCCTCACAAAGCATTTGAGCAGATGTGATGACAGGAAGTCACAGAGGAAGGATTGAGCAATTCTGAAATATTGTGCTTTGGAGAAAAGTCTTGTTAGAATGTGAAATTCCAGTCCTATAAAAATTAAAATTTAAGGAGTTTTTCTTTCAGTTTACTTCACCTTTTATCAAACCAGATTGATATATTTTGTTCAGAGAAAAAGACCAAAACAGTATTTTGTAGTGATTTAAATGGGGGTTTTTTGACAAAGTTTTGATTGAACTTTGTCCATGCAACTTCAATAAAACCCAATGTAACACATACTACCATGTATGTTAAATAAAATATAATTACCAAAGTATATAATTGTGCTGTACATACTGTGATGGGAAATTACAAGTTAAAAATAGGCAGCAATAGTTTACAAACTTATTTTAAATGCAATCAAAAAAATCACCAGTTAAAACATAAGCGAGAGCTCAGAAAGCTTCTAACAGTGAGAAATCCAAGAATTTGGAAACTAGGTAGTCCTTCTACATTTGGCTGTCTGGTGGGAGAAGCCATTCACTCCTCTCATCTGCAAGATGTATGTATTGATTCTGACAAAATCTACCTCTTACAATAGAAAATCCTTCTAACAGGTCAAATAAAAAGCAGGCCCAGTGTTTGATATAACCTGAAAATACTCCAAAATTAGAAACACTGAGACATTGAAAGAAAGAAAAAAAATCCTTGGATTTAGACAATTTAGAAGACATATTTCTAAGTCACATATACTATTAGCTGTGTTCTGAGTGTGTTCTGCTTTCTGAATGTGAAGGCAGAAGAAGGCTGGAAGATAAATATCATGCAAGAGCAGTCTAAACGATTCATCAATTAGTTAAAAAAAAACTAATTGAGAATTTTCATAGGTGAAACATAATTTCTGGAAATCTGAATAATTTTTACTTTTTGCTATGTGCAGTGTTAAATTTTACTTTTATACCAAATATATAATTTCCTAGTTATATAGAAAAATCACCCACAGAGAAACTATACTAATGACAGTACAACCAGCCTCATTTGTTGCAATTTTGCTTCATCAGTAAAACCAGTAAACCATAAAAGACCGTAACTGTAGCCTAATTGGAATTTTGGTACAGAAAACATTATTCTTGTCCTTTCCAGTCTCATTCATATCTGCCTTACCACCTTTATTCTCCAACAGTGAAATATTGTCTTTGAGATCATGTTTGTCACTTTCCTAGAATTATCTATGAAGAAATGACAGACCATATGTTTGATCTTTACTACATTTAAGTCTACCACTAACCTGCCCTGATGGGTCTGAGGACCTACCAATGGAAATGCAGTAGCATTATTAAGAGCCTAAGAGTCTCTGTTGTGTCTATGTCTCTCCTTTCTTTTGTGGTCAAAGCTTCCCTTGCAGGAATAGTTTTCTTATTG
>VYZV01007209.1:0-20791 GCA_013401275.1 Pandion haliaetus | reverse complement strand
TCTGTTCAAGTTTTGGTTGAAAACAAATAATAATAATAATAATAGTAATAATAATAACAGCAACAACAACAACAGCAACAATGTATGTATGTATATATTCCAATCAGATCAACCATAAAATGCAACAAAAATTGTGAAAACAAATTTTATTTTAAACATTCTTTCAGTTTAAATTAACTACAAAATTATTTGTAACCAACTTCACCTTGGTATCACTAGAAAAATGAAGAAAAAACATTATTTCCTACACTGCCTTTTTTAAGAAATGATTTAATGGAGAGAAAAAGGTGCTGAAATCAGCTCACTCCGAATTAAAAGAAAATAAAAAAATTTTATACCCTTCCAGTTCTAGGAACTTCACTCTCTTGTCCTCTTATCCAAGAGGATGGACAAAATCCCCAATTATTTTGAGGACAGCAAAATAACCGCATTCGAGAACAAGAATTAAGTTGGCATAAAATTGTCATGAATATTCTGTATGAAAGCTCTTTGCCTGTGCTTCCTGTTATAATTGAGGAAAATATTTAAATTTTTTACTTATGAAAACAGCTACTTATTTTAGATTAATGAGCAAGTGGAATTTTGCCTATATGTGTTAAAAATCCATTCCGCTACCCCAATCCTTTTTCTGCTTTCCAGCCAAACAAAAGAACGGAAAGAGACCAACAATTCCAATTGGCATGTTCTGAGTGCTGACAAATTTTCATGATAGAAGACAGCCCAAGCACTGGACTAAACTGTCATGTTCCGAGTATAATTTTGAACCATTTACCTACACCCAAACATCTCCACATTGAAATGAGACCTCTGTTTTATCTCCTGGATCTTCACAATGTGGAAATTATTTTGCTTCTGAAGCTAGCTTGTGGTGGTATCTTAGTCAAGCGACCCACTCCTCTGCCTCAGTTTTTTCCATTAGCTTTTCCATTTTCCCATGAACAAAATATAATTGTGAAGTCATCTGCCTCTACAGCTATTAATCATGTTTCCATGGTCAATTCTCAGTCTTCATCCTTCAGGTCTTCCCAGTGTGCTCATTCCTTACCTTTTATGTGAACTATGCCAACTTCTCCACTCTCTGTGACAAACTCAAGTTCCTCAGCGTCCTTGGCACAGCTCAGATCCTGCCTGTATTTCATCTTGATTTTCATGCCGTAAACCTCAAGTCACACACCAGCAATTATCTTACAATATTGCTTCTTTACCATGTGACTCTGACTTTCTTTTAAGCCTCATAGAGCTGTCAAACCCTCTGGGAAGCAGAAATACAGCCTACAGCAATCTGGTGCGAGGACACCAGGAGGGGACATGGCATCATTGAAGAACAACTTCTTCTAGGCCTGCAGAGCAATTAGCATTCAACAGCACCGAAGGTAACACATTAAAACCAGAAATGTTATTCCACTGTGAAGAAGAAAGGGCTAATGACTGCAACAAACCTTCAGCCTCTTCCTTCCCCCAGCTCAGACTCAAGTATACCTTTCCCTTCACTAGTATTTCTCTTGCTCTCTCTTGACAGCCTCCCCTTCTTCCAAAACAGAGTTTGCATCCTATTCCCAGTGCTGACACAGCCAGATGTAGTCTGTTCCAGCATTTGCAGTCCTTCATTTATCTTGCCTTTCTGGATATGTGACTTCGTGAAGGCTTGAGTACTTCTGCCTCTATAATCGAGAGAAGCAAAGTCTGGTGTGTATATTAGCATGGCTTCATGAGGACCTGGCAAAGGGGACTCGGACTCTCCACAGGTCATTGGCGTTTCTGCAGCCAGGAGACAGAAAATACAGTTAAACCATGGGGAAGGAGGGGGAAAGGAAAAGCTGCATGGGTTTGAGGGTGAGGGGGATATTTTATCACATTAGCTCAAGTTTTGTGCCCATTAGAGAGAGGATAGGCCCAAGCCTTGTGTGACTCTCCTTTGTTGTGGTTTAACCCCAGCCAGCAACTGAGCATCACACAGCCACTCACTCACTCCCCCCCCACCCAGTGGGATGGGGGAGAGAATCAGGCAAAAAGAAGTAAAACTTGTGGGTTGAGATAAGAACATTTTAATAGAACAGAAAGGAAGAAAATAATAATTATAACAATAATAAAATGACAATAATAATAAAAGGTTTGGAATATACAAAACAAGTGATGCACAATGCAATTGCTCACCACTTGCTGACCGATGCCCAGTTAGTTCCTGAGCAGTGATCTGCCCCCAGGCCAGCTCCCCCCAGTTTATATACTGGACATGATGTTACATGGTATGGAATACCCCCTTGGCAAGTTTGTGTCAGCTGCCCTGGCTGTGTCCCCTCCCAACTTCTCGTGCCCCTCCAGCCTTCTTGCTGGCTGGGCATGAGAAGCTGAAACATCCTTGACTTAGTCTGAACACTACTTAGCAACAACTGAAAACATTTTTCTCATAGTAGATCCAAAATATAGCACTATACCAGCTACTAGAAAGAAAATTAACTCTATCCCTGCCAAAACCAGGACACCTTTCAAAGCAATAGCAACATTGCTGCACCCGTGAAAGCTTCACAGTTCAATCACAGGGAAGGGTTTCACATTTATCTTATTGCTTCTGTTAAGTAATGCTTGCTAAAGCCCCTCTGATTTTAAAACTTCAGTGAGAAGAGCTGCCTGCCTGTTTCAGTAGGCTAAACTGACAACGGATGGATGAATGAAAACTCTCCTGCAAATTATGGCTTTAAACATAAACAAGAGTTAGCAAGCATGCTTGTACACAGAAAATTCACATTACAACATAGATTTTTACTTAAGCTGTGACTGACAGGAGATGCTGGGTCACTCCCTTTCACAGCGGGAAATGTCACACACCAACCCAATACCCTCTGGCAGTAAAACTACATTTTAAAGGGCAACAGATCCCAGGCTGCTTTCCTAACCATAAAAAGAGGGTGGTGATGTCCCTGTCCAGCTCTAAATGATTGCTTCAGCTCTATAAAAGTGTCTCAATATTTCATGTGTCTTACTTAAAACCCTAGCTAAAGGATCTGGGTTTGGTTTTTTTTTTAGCTCCAACAGTCACAGAAAAGGCTCATAAAGTAAATTTTATAGGCTCCTACTTTTAAAAGTTTTTTTTAAATAAAACAAAAATCATGGTTTCAAAAAATGTCAGGATCTTGACAGCTCTTGAGCACATCCAGCTGGTAATACTGATGCTACCCTCTCCCTTTTTCAGTTGAATCTATCAGCATTAGCTGTAAGTGGTCTGTTTGTTTGCAGTTTTGTGACTTTGTTGTGGTTAGGGGTGGGGGAGTAATCCCTACGTATCCTGCTCCTTCCCTCCTACATTGCCATCACCAGCCACCTAGAGAAACATCTGCTGACAAGCACCAACAGCTTTGGGCATGAGCCAAATAAGTAGTTGCCTTGTACGGCAAACAACAGACTTAGCTGTAATCTTTGCCTTTTGTTCTCTTGTCTAAATGTTGAACTAGGAGAATTGTAGGACGGACTCACAGGAGGTACCTGTCCCTGTATGAACCCATCCTTTGAAACACAGTACTATAAGGTAGCAATAGCCTGGCATAAAGGGAGAAGGAATAAGAGAGGAGATTTTTCCTTGGCCACTCTGTTATGGGTTTGTGTGGCACGGTTTCTTTGGTAGTGGGGGAGGGGGCTGCAGAAGTGGCTCCTCTGAGAAGCTGCTAGAAGCTCCCCCGGCTCCAAGTTGGACCCGACTCTGGCCCAGGCCGACCCCATCAGTGACGGTGGGAGCGCCTCTGGGAGAACAGATTTAAGAAGGGGAACCAGCAGTGTGGGGGTTGGAACATGAGAGGAACCCCTCTGCCGATACTGGAGTCAGTGAAGAAGGAGGGGCAGGAGGGGCGCCTGAGGAGGCTGATGGCCCTGCAGCCCGTGGTGAGACGGCAGGCTGTCCCCCTGCAGCCCATGGAGGTGAACGGTGGAGTGGAGGCTCCCGAAAATGGCCGTAACTCCATGGTAAAAACCGCGCTGGAGCAGTGTGTGACTGGAGAGCAGCCCACGGAAAGGACCCGTGCCAGGGAAGTTCGGGAAGAACTGAAGCCCNCCCCACGGTGGAGCACAGGACGAGCATCTGGAGTCCTCCCCCTGAGGAAAGGAGCAGCAGAGACAATGTGTGGCAAGCTAACTCAACCTCCATCCCCTGTTCCCCTGTGCCACCGGGGGGAGGAGGTAGAAAGAACCGGGAATGGAGCTGAGCCGGGAAGGCAGGAGGGGTGGAGGGAAGGTGTTCCAATGTTTGGTTTTCCTTCCTAATATCCTTGGGTTTGATTTTGATTTGTAGTAAATTAAATTGATTTTGTTTCTTCCCCAAGTTGAGCCTATCTTTTGCCCGTGACCATAAGTGGGGAGTGATCCCTCCCAGTCCTTGTCTCGACCCAGGAGCCTGCCTTTGTATTTTCTCCTCATCCCAACGCAGCCAGGGGCAGGGGTGAGGGGTGAGCAAGAGGCTTCGTGGTGCTTTGTTACCGGCTGGGCTGAAACTGAAACCACGACACACTCCTTACCTCCCTAGCACATATTTCAAATCTATCAGTGTCATGCTTCCTCATCACTTTATTTTGCCTACAAAGCTGACAAGCCTTGAGTCAACTCTTCTAACAGTTTGATATACATTTATATAGCATCTTAATCTATGGAAGAGTGAAAGAATACTGCAATAAAAATTAACAAGAAAAACTGAACAGATCATCAGTTGGTGGTCCCAGTGAGAGCAACACATTGAGCTTATGTTAGAAAGGAAAGAGAATATGTCAAAATTATCCCAGCTGATGGTAGGTTTCTACAAAATATTTCTCATTGCTGTCAAAATCAGTAAGAAAGAACAGCAAGTTGGTACATGCTGAATTTTACATGAAATGAAAAGTAATACTTGTTCAAAACACCAAGTCATGTATTTATGTCCAGGAGAAAAATGTTTTGAGAATTTTCCCAACAGAGCATATAGGAAGATTGGATTAAAAAAGAATGACTTTTTCACACAAACAAGCAAATAAACTTCTTTGCTTTATTTTGCTTACCAGAGCTCCCCCAAATTCTGGTGGATTTTAGGGCACATAGCTGACCAGAGGCATAATATTCTTCAGCTCCTAGTACCAAACTAAACATTCATCCATCCTGGACTTTTGTTTTGCCGTTGGCTGATACAGCTAAATATTTATTTATTTAAATACCAACCTATCAATAAAATAAAAAAGTAAATAAAAGGAAAGAAAATATTATCCTAGTGCATATCCTATGAAGTTTGGCAAATTAGCTTGCCATTTTCAAAAAGTAAAAATTTCAGTGGCAAAATGTTTCTTTGTAATAAATCCACACAGAAACCTATAAAAATGCCAGCTGTTCCTGACAAAACCTTGAAGCAAAATTAACACTTCAGTACAATTTTAGCAGCTGCAACCTCTAGGCAGTAGCTCAGTTGATGACCAAAAATAGCTATTATGCACTTTTGATATTAACTGAAACAGGGAGGCTTCTGGCACTATACTTGCAGTCTGAATGGAAAGTAAGATGGCACACAAAGTTCAGCTCTTCTGAAGACATGAATCACAGAATGACAGAATCACAGAATACTTGAGGTTGGAAGGGACCTCTAGAGCTCATCTGGTCCCACACCCCTGCTCAAGCAGGGCCACCAGAACCAGTTGCCTAGGACCGTGTCTAAACAGTTTTTTAATACCTCTAAGGATGGAGACTCCACAACATCGCTGGGAAACCTATCCCAGTGTTCAGCCACCCTTACAGTAAAAAAGCGTTTCCTGATCTTCAGAGGGAATCTCCCGTGTTTCAGTGTGTGCCCATTGCTTCTGGGCCTGTTACTGGGCACCACTGAAAAAAGCCTGGCTAGGTCCTCTTCGCACCCTCCCTTTAGGTATTTATGTACATTGATAAGATCCCCCTGAGCCTTCTCTTCTCCAGACTGACCAGTCCCAGCTCACTCAGCCTTTCCTCATATGCGAGGTGCCCCTGTCCCTTAATCACCTTTGGGGCATTCTGTTGAACTCTCCAGTGTGTCCATGTCTCTCTTGACTGGGGAGCCTGGAACTGGACCCAATACTGCAGGTGTGGCCTCTCCAGCCCTGAGTAGAGGGAAAAGATCACCTCCCTTGACCTGCTGGCAGCACTTTGTTTAATGCAGCCAGGGATACCATCTGCCTTCCCTGCTGCAAGGGCACATTGATGGCTCGTGTTCAACCCACTGTCCACCAGGACTCCCAGGACACCCCAAGAGTCTTAATCAAGGTGCTGCTCTGATGGCATTGCATTGCATTCTTTGTGGGAGTGTATTAGGGGACACTGAGGTGTGCTGCTGAGGCTCTGCTAGTTACTGCTGAACTAAAAATATCACAGATGAAGAAACAGAAACTTACATTTCACACTAAGACAGCCACCTGTTTCTACATCTGAAAGGGAGGAAGTCGAGTAAGCACTCTGGAAGTTAGTCATGGAAGGACTTGCAACTGAATATAGAACCAGAAGAGGCACTTTTCAGTAACCCCTATTTTTAAATCAGTGTCTACATTCAGAATAAGGTACACTGTGCTTGTGTCAATTCCAGAGTTCAGGCAGAATCTCCTTTCACAGTAGGTTCCTGTAATGAAGAGTTCTCATCAATATACACTTTTGGCTGCACTGGAGCACTGGCAATCATAACAAGTAGCAAGGGATGGGTCTATCAGGTTGTCTAGGGTTTCTTCTAAATAAGGCACAAACTTCAGCTGTAATTCCCATCTAGAGACATACTTACATTTCTTTCCATGGGAAAGGGAAATCTAGTCATGTGCATACTTTTGGGAGATACTTATTTTTCCTTCTCTTCGTCCAGCTCAACAAATGACCTGGGAACACAGCAAGTCTGTCTTGGAAAACCCAGTAATCAGCTGAATGGGTTAGCTTTTCACATAAATTCTGCATTGCCATTCTTCTAACAGCTCCTTATAACTGCAGCTCATATCCAACTCCCTGAAAGTACAGCATCAAGTCAGGTACAATTTGCAGCTCCAAGCCAGGTGACCAGGAGAATCCCAAGGTGAATTTTAGAGCCTCCAGCAGACCCTCAAACACTACCCTTTGCTACCACCCTCTCCTTCCCTTACCAACCACACCTATGCCTAGTAAAATGTCAGAGTATCCACAGAAATAAACCTGCTAAAATAAAACTTTCCACAAAACTGAACTGCTCACATGCATAGGTTTTTCATATGATTGCAAGTACATAGCCTCTACTACAAGCAATAGAGGGAATTTTCAGATAACAGAATTCCTTTGGAGCCATGCAAATGTCAGCAAACAGAACTGCCTGTCAGCGTTTTCCTTTGACTAAGAGCAGGATGCACAGAGAAGGAATCGGTGAGTTAACCTGGTAGTAAAGTACTACATTATCAATTGTCTCAGTTCATCTAGAGGGAATCAATCAGTACGGCTTCCCTGAAGCTTTTTTGTCAGCATTTCTCCCTCCAACCCATTTTATCCCTCTCTAGTACTCCATTCACTTATGGAGTACTAGATCCTCACATTTATTTAGATTCTCAGTTTCCTGTGAAAACAAATGCCAAGCTGGTACTTAATATCTTCGAGGGCTGGCTCTGCCTGAATGTCCATTTGCTAACAAAGAAGAGAAATGTAAGCAAACATCCCAACGGCAACTAGCAAATATTTGGCAGCAAACAAAAGGAAGATTATCTTTTACTAAGATTTCTCCTCTTAATCAACTGATACTGAGTGTTTCTTTTTCAGTTCACAATAGCTAAACAAGCAGAACCAAATACCCTTCTCTATCATAATGATTTCAGCTATCCAAGCATCCATTTACAGACAGATAGCTTTAGGAGGGAAAAGGCTCTAAAATGCTTTAAAAAGCCAAGCAAAAGATAATGCCCCTGGTGCAAAACAGCTTAGTTATTTTTCTTAGGCTTTTTAATATACAGCACATAAAGCAATTGTTGCATCAATTGTACTGAAACTATTCTATAAAACTTTCAACAAATAAAGCAGTTTTATTGTTCAGATACTATAATAACAACTTACTGAGACAGCAGGGAAAGAGAACCTGGCCTCTCTCCCTGCTCCGCTAAAGCCTTCTCAAAACAATAACAAGAAAGGAAGGATGAAAAGCTGACTTTATAAACCACTTTTAATATGAATGTACGTTGTTGTGTGATATGTAAGTTGTCAGCATTCCATGAAGAAATGCCATCAACAAATTTCACAACACAAATAGGCCACTCTTGCTTGGAAGGGTTAATTCTGACATGGCCACCAAAGAGACCAGTACCCAATGAATTTCCTGGCAAGGGATAGGCTTAACTGAAAGTCCTGCAAACTGACAACAAAAACCTTACAGATGGCTTTTAAAATTACTTTCGGCAGATGCCCATACATAACAAGATGCTTGTTAAACACACTATCAAATAATATCCAGCTAGGAATGTGGCTTATGTTACTCTGAATGCTAACAATATTACAGAGAAGTCCCCATTCCCTGCTCTGCTACTTCACGTTTTACTTGAGCAAACACATGCTAGGACAGTTACATCTGCAAAATTGTATGCCACCTATCAATCAATACCATTATTGAAATATTATATACTATTGAAATATTATACACCAAGCCCCACAGTAATTTTATCAATTTGTTGCTGAGCTTTGCAAGCATGCCACATTCATCTAACTGCATATTTGCAAGAGAAAAATATACATTTAATCACCCCACAAAATGATTCACAGGAAATAACCACAAATAAAAAACAACCTACACCTACAGCATTTGAAATAAGAAATGCCAAGATGGTGGTGCATTTAATGTCCCAAAGGTTGCTGGAATAGCAAAAGCCATGCATGAATAAAGAGGGAAACATGCCACAGGGAAAGCAATAGGTTCTTTTTGTCCTTAGGCCAGTGGAATCTAATCAAGAGTCTGTGCTACTTTTGCACATTTTAGAGAACATCACCAGAGAATTTAGATTGTAAGAAGTCTACATAGCACAGGAAAGAAATTAAATAGAAGTTGCTATCATACTCATGGCTAAATAGATGACTTATCTGTCAGGCCTGACAAAGTGATAGTATAAATAACTTCCAAGGATAATTTGCTAACACTTGGCTAGTTGGCTTGATTCAGCAGTTGGCACTGATAACCCAGTCTGATTCTCAGAAGAGCAATGGCATTGTTTAATTCTTAATTCCCACTGCAGAAAATTGCAACCTATTGTAAGAACCAATGATTTACCATGGTAACATATAACACCAATGTACACATCGCAGAGTCTCATACTGGCTATCTGTATCATTGTCTCAGAACGTGCAGACCTGTATAAAATACAGTGGAGGAAATTGAGCCAAAATGTCAGTCCAAAACATCCCAAAGAAAGCAAAACCACAAAATTAATCCTTTTTATAAATCCTAATTTTAGTCTTCATGGACTTACAGATAGCCTGATGCTGGGATCTAATTGGAATCTATTATATGGACAGACTCTTGCTAGTTGCCCTCTTACTTCTCATTATATGCATTAAAACAGCAGCTCAGTCATGGAAAAAAGTCCTTCTACAAGTGAAAGTGTGAAGATTACTACTGCTGCAACTTTGGTAACAACTTGCTTGTCCAAAGGAGATTGCTGTCATGCAGCACCAGCTTCACATACTTTATACACTTACTGTCACGTGTTTGATTTCTGCCCTGCTATCCCTAGTCACCTGTCATTCTCCCCATTTTGAAATTTAAATCTTCCCCAGCCACTGCTGTGGCTGCTTTATCTAGCATGGCCAATAAAACTGAGCACGATAAATAGCACCCTGAAGGTCGGGCATGCCCCAGGGAGAAGAAAGACCCAAACAAAGGGAATCAGACTTACTTAGTGCCCTTCTTGCTGACAACTGTCAATTCAAAAGCCTCATGCTCATATTCATTGCTGACTACCTCGCAGCAACCAACATGTTATCTGAATCACACGCTCTCAAAGGTATCCAACAGAAGCAGATACAAATATTTCTATCAATACAGGATTTTCCTGGGAAAAAGAGTTTATATTATTTAAGAACTGCAAGCAGAATGCAAAAAAATCAACCACCTGTTGTACAATACCCATTTTTTCCCTCCTATTTACACTGAAGAGAAGGGTGGTCCTCGAAGCAGAGGAACAGAGGCATGAGCCAAGTGTGTGACTCCACAAAGGTCCCTTACCAGCACTGGTAGCAAGAGAACCATTATGCAGCATCCTCTGCAAGGTTTAAGGTCTCAACCACTTAAGTATCACAAAGACTTTGAAGTAGTGAGGGACAATAGATCTGGTGACTCAGTCCAAACAGTCACGTCAGTACTGTCTCCATCCTAACTAACTGACGCAACAGTATAAAAAAGGGAGGCAGGGCTGACCTTTGAATGGCATCGCTAAAATTCTCAAAGCTCTGATTCACGCATAGTCCTCATTGTTGAATGTACTTTAGGCGATAAAACACCTTGAATTTCATTTTTCAAAACCGAAAAACATGGTTGTATGTAAAGAAGAGATTTAGAACAAAGCAAAAGTTTTGATGGGCAGCAAGAAGCTGCATCTTATTCTCCTTTTAGAATTTTTCTGTCTTCCTTCTCCTAATGCTCTGGAGCTTTGAGGAGGTGATCCCTCAGTTGTTTCAAGAATAAGTTTTCAGCACTACCATGAACAAGGAAGGAAAAATGAACTATACAATTTCTGTATGTATATGTGTGTGTGTCTATAAATAAATACGTGTATATTAATAAAACCCTTACCCAAGAAATACACTATACCTCTCATGCTATTCACCCCATGGAAAAACAGTGGAAGAAAGAATTAAAAATAACATATGCTAGACACTCAGCCTCTAAGATGATGAAGGTAGTGAAAACTCGGTGTAGAATAAAATAGCATAGAACAGCAGAAGTCTCCAACATGGAATGAGAAGCAGCTACTTGTGAAAACAGCCAGACCTTGATGAAATGGATGGTGGTTCTGCTACTGATGCTAAACTTAACCCACATTAGGTGTAAAATCTAAGACTACTATTTTTACAATTCCCAAAAGAATGTGGGATATTTTTCAGGAGAAATAGAAAGATATGGACCATGACCTGAATGGTTTTCAGAGGCTTGACATGACAAGTGAAGATTACCAACGGCATCAAGGGGATAAATTAAAGAATGTTGATGGATGTCATAGCTGGGGTGGTGGGCATCACAAAAGGCAAGAAATTTAAGATGTTAGCTTTCCACAGGAGCATTAGTTTTGCTGTGTTACATAGCCTATATATACCACATAACCCACAGCATGCTAGCATCTACATTTCACAAAGGAAAAAGAAACTCAGATGCAGCTTTTGCCCAATGTAGCAAAACAAAGCCACTTTTGAACTCAGAGGAACTGAGATTAAGAACCTCTTGTAGCAATGCATGCATTGACAAGTTCCATACAAAAAGAAACAAGAAACTGGATCTGGTAGCAGAACTTAATTTGCAAAGAAAAAACTTAGTGGAAATCAACAGACACTAAATACAAATTTTATTGATAGGTTGAATACTACTTTTTAAGTCTCATCAAATTCATTCTTCAACCCATCATGGCTATTCACATGGTCTTATTTCTTTTTAGGTTTCTACATCAGGTGAAATTCGCTAGAAACATCTTCATGAACAAAAAATGTGTTAGACAAACACTTCAGCAGATAAAGAGAAGACAGACTTGCTGTCAGATAACAGTATTCAGCCACCACCTACCAGCCTGGCCAAAATAAAAAACATCTAAAATGAAGTGAAATGCCTCAATTACCAATCTCTTGAATGCTGGCTACTGGAGGTAACTTTACATGAGTACGGCACAGGCACACTTACGAACTAGCAGAAGTAGGACCTAAGTTTATTGTTTAGATCTTATATAATACAAACTGCATGAATGGATTTAAACTTTAGTAATGCCTTTGTGACAACAGTGACAACATAACATCCTGCACAAATTGCTTCAGACGAACAGCAGTCATTAATATTTCAGAAATTCAAGGGAAGAGTAAGACTATCACAAGGACAAAGCTACAAAATAATGAGGTTTTTAAAGAAAGGCTGCAATTACAGGGATAAACAAAGTACAGCTGACTGAAACAAGTTCAACAGCTAATACAAAGGCATTAGCAGAAATTCTGCTATAATCTGGCTATAAAGGCTGGTTTAAAAAAATTACAACAGTATTTGAATACCACAAATTCCACCTAAGGAAGATTATTGCTATGCTATTGTAGTTACAGAAGGAACTGGCTTTTCAAATAAGCCCACAGAAACCTATTTCATAACAGGTAAACAGTATTATATTAAAGCCTTTCAAGCTATGAGGATATCAAACGTTAAAAGAAAAATACAAAGATGAGAGGGAGAAGATGGGATTGAGAACAGAAGGAAAAAAAGCCAACTTTACTCTCTGCCACAGGAAATAATAAGCAGATCCAGGTACTGTACAAAATAGCAGAACTGAAATTTGCATAAATAAATAACCATTTCTTGCCAGATCCCTCCTTTTATCTCATTTTATTGACAACCTCCAGTTCACCTGACCTCTATTTGCTTCAACCGCACCTAAATTCAAGACCCACTTCCTTACAAATTATGTTCCCCATTACAGCATTCCTGAGCATGTTTATGCACTTATAGAAAACCTGTACATTGGAGCTTTAGGTCATTCATAATTTTTCCCCAAACAATAATAACAATAACAAATACTTCATTTTTTTATTTAGATCCTAAATCGGAAGTGGGCAGAGAAAATGTGGAGCAGAACTTGGCTATTTACTGCTTGAGGTATCTATAGCAAAAGAAAGCAACAGAAATAAGGAGGAGGTGGGCACTGCCCGCAAAACCTCATAAGCTGGTGATGGACAACAGAGCACTTGATCTGGGCACCCATCTTGTTCTGCTGAAAATCCAGTCTGTATTTCTTCCCCTCCCTGAAGGGATTGAATCCACATCATCAAACAAAGGGGAGGAGCAGTTTCCAATGTCTCCTGCTGAGTACATTCCACCTTTGCACAACGTACTTAAATATTCACTGAGCCATAGAAAGGAATGACATTATAATCCAGTGGCTGCAGCAATGCAGTACACTCCTGTTCCTAGTCCCTGCTCCGTGAATAGGAAGCACATAATGAAGCAGAACAGCGTCAACAGACATTACCAAGAGCTGCCCATCCATCAATGCCCTACATGACAGTGCTTAGGATGCGGTCTGGAGCAGCAGCTGCAATGGTGAATTCAAACTGAGATTGCTCACTTCTCTATAAAGTGGTCCAACTATAGCATATCTCATTAGCCGAATGAATATTTAAATATCTGGTATGAAGCAAAACAGCACCAATATAAAATAAATGCACCTTCCCCTTCAGTCACGCATAGTCTGTAGCATGATGCTTGGAAAATTCTCATCACAAGGAGGATTCAAACCCCTAATATACTAGCCAAAAAGGGGAGCACCACTAGATAGAAATATTTGCTAAATTCAAAACAAATTCAAGAATAATTTCAATCAATTAAGCCCCTCAGAGCCATTTAGCTCCATTCTAATATAAATTTGCAGTACAATTTCCATTATTCATGGACCTCATATAAAAGAAACTGTTTAAGTATAGAATACAAATAATTAACAATTAACTGAAATTTTGAAACTGTGGAAATACTTAATAATTCAAAGTGATAATGTATTTTATGTAAATCTAACTGCTAAAGTAAGAGTTTTATTATATTCTTGCTGTTAGTTGCTTTATTTTGCAAAAAAAGGAAATAAAATGTGATGTACAGAGCTTCCTCAATATTTTTTGTTTAAAACTTACTCATACACTTTAAAAAAATAACTTTTAAAAAATAAGCAGGTTAAATAGTTGAAATCTTTTACCAGCTTTTCTTCTTTTCCTTCTATTCTGTAATAGTTAAAGCCACAGCTGTCTTTTCTATCCCTACCTCCTTTCTTCTGGCTCTGTTTTAATCTTTCCCATGCCTGGACTTTTTCATTTTCTCAGTTTTTCATTTTCTTCTCCTCCATCTACTTTTTCTTTTTTTAATTATCTTATTATTTTAATAGAGCTTATTACTTAAATAGCTCAGAATTTTTCCTGAATGAACTCAAGAGCAGAGGTAGGAGAAGGCAGGGCGAGAATAGAAGCAATGCCACAACAACTCCTAGGCTTCTAATTGAATTCTGTATCTTACTTAGCCTCTATTCAGTAAAATTCCTTCATATTTTTACAGACCATTTCATAACAAATGGCAACTACTGCCACTTCTAGTAGCCACAGTCCCTGCAAATACAACGTAACTTGCGTGGGCTCAAGAGAGTATAAAGCATTTCTGCAGAGACAACATGAATTGTAAGGTTTCAGGATATTTTTATTATACCTTACAACTTGGCTGAAGTTGTTGTTCTTATTATTTACACGATGTTATGTGTGCCCTCTGAAATCCTGGAGGATTTCTGCTCTCCTGTAAAGCACTGTCTGTCTCTGCCTCCTCCTGTCCCTCCCAGGCGCACTGGGACGTTCCCAGTCACTTCAGGCCATGTCCCTGCAGCTGCCTGGTCACATCCCCCAGCAAGGAGGGAGCACAGCAAGGGCACAGCCATACAGCGGACATCGGTGTCCAGGGCAGACATGGAAGGGTCTTTAAATTACATTCACAGCGTCACCTCCTCAGCTTTCACATCTGTTAAATAAATTAATAACAGGTTTCATGTTTTGTGACGCTTTCCAGAAAGTGTGTAATTAATATTGTTCTAAAACACAAATAGTCTAGTGTGTAATTAATATTGTTCTAAGACACAAATAGTCTTTCCTCCAAAAAAAACCAAAATAGAGCATTTTTTTAAAAATTACCCTGAGCCCACGTAATTGCCCATTACACTGTTGGGCAAACATGTTGATGTTTCAGCCTTGCTTCCACTAGTGGGTATTATTGGGCCTCCACAGTGAATATTAAAGAAGGCAAATGTAGAAAAGGATATTAAGGAGAAGAAAAATGGAAAAAAATAAAGAATTGTATTAGTCATTCTTTAATTTCTTACAATAGTGATGTTGAATCGTTTCTTTGAAGTGACAACGGTGGTAGCCATTTAAAAGACAATCTAGCAGATTAGGATCTTGATGCACTATTTCTAACTCCTTTAAAAAAAGAGATAATAAAGTTTAGGAAAGTCACCGTTGCAACCTATCACATTGTTTCTAGGGTGCTAATACAATTGCTATAGGAACAAGCGAAAATGACAAACCTGGAAAGGTTCCCAACACAACACTTTAGAGAAACATGACATAACAGATTATCATCCTCACCTTCTTGCCATTGTTAATGATTCACTAATGTCCCCATGGGTTCACATGGGTTTAAAATAAAAATAAAGACCCTTACAGTCACTTTCAGGGACATTATTTCACAGGGGGCTACATCTTTTTTTTTACGCGCCTGAATTATGTCAGGGAACCAGGTTAAATCAGATTAAATGACAACCCAGGCAAGATCCAGATCTGTGCTTCAAACAGGACTTTTTAGAATATTTATAAATGGTTAAATGTTATACTTTTTTGTGTGTTTTAGAATGCCCCACATTACACAAAGGGAATCAAAAAATCTGGTTCTTCTTGTGGCTCTTTCTCTGTGTTTCTGGATTACCAAAAAATTCTGGCTGGTACAATTTTCAAACCACTCTTCTTGTAGCAGTGTCAGCAAGAGCTGGCTGGAATGGAAGCTCAATTTATGATGCAGTTCCAAGTTATTGGGAAATGTGTTCTCAAGAAAAACGGTGTTATTTTCAGAAATACAGAGCTCATACCACTCACTGTGAAGTTCAATTCTGAATTATAAAATAAAGAAAGAAGCAAACAGAATAACAGAATTTACATAGTTGTGCCATGTATCCACTAGAGTATTGCGAGATTTATATAACAGTAATGGCAGAATTTAGGACCTTTTTTTTTTTTTAAAAAGGTCAAGGTCTAACTTGGCTATTTAGAATGACAATTCCTTTTAAAACCAAGTTTGCTGACATTCATACAAACTGTAAAGATTCTGAATTATCAGAATCAGTTTAGAAAGGGGACTTGACTGTCACTATGAAAAGCTAAGCTTTTTGGTAAACGTGCTATTATAATCAAATCAAGGAAACAAGATGTTGCATAAGGAGTAGGGAAAAACACCTTTGAAAATGCTACAATACTTTTTCTATAAATCAGAAGTGTAAATGCATCTGGATTAACATGTAGCCTATTCCAAACAAGGCAATGCAGAATTAGGTGGCATTCAAGGAAGGATAGTAAGAGTTATCCACCTGGAAACAATCTGATAAAGAGAGACCAAAAAGACTGGTATGTCCCTACTCCAGGATGAAGTACAAGGAAACAGTAAAATTTATTAAAATTAGTAATATGGGGAAGAGAGTTTAGCAGTTCCTCTCACAGTAACATAGGATATCCAATAAAATAAAAATGAAGCTAATGCAAAATGAATTTAAAATTTTTTACAATCTGACATTTCAAAAATAATTTACACAAGAATTTATGGACATCAGGAATTTAGAAAGATTCAAGGAACACCTGAATATTTGTGTAAACAAGAGTAGTCCAAGTAAACAGAGCTGCTGGAGAATATCTTTGCTTTTGCAACAGATATGAAGCTTAATATTCCCAGGCTTAAGTCAATCCACCTAAAAAGCACAGAACAATGATGAAGAGGACTACAAGTTATTCTCTCCTGGCTACAAGGAGTTCTTACACTTTCCAAAACAACTTTCGGTGCTAGCTATTGTTGACAGCAGTAGGACACAGAAGACAAACCTCAGCCCAATGGAGTCTGTCAATTCCTACACTTGCATAAAATTACCAATCTAGAGAATGACCTTTTTCCTGAATTTTCATGTATTAATCAATATGTCTGCATCTGTAACCCAGAAACGATATATTGGTATGTTAAAGCAAGAAGAGTGGTGACCTCTCTGAATGCAAACAGCAATAATTCCTTACTGCAGGTGTCATGCATTTTACTAGTCATTATTCAGAGTGGCAGCTACAAAAAAGAGAGTTCTACTTTTTTTGCCATGGTCTCATCTCTACCCTCTTGCCCTGCAACACATTTAAAAGTGCTAGATTGTCCTTTTATTTCTCCTAAGCAGTGCTCAGCCAGCATGGCAATATAGCTTGCAATTGGATTAACTACAGCAGACCAGAGTCTCTGGAAATAAAAAAAAGCTGAATAAAAAAAATTACACATAGTCCTAATGGCTTTTCCAAACCATAGACAGCTACACATACAGCAAGGTTCTCTGGAAGGAAAGCAACAAAAGACTAATGAAAGAAATGAGAAATGTTTTTTTAAGGCTTAAAATTGAGTTAAAAGGAGTTGCTTTCCCATTCTCCCTCCTCACAAAGAGATTATCAGAAAAAAATAACAGATATTCCTCATTGTTACCAGATTACATTGAAAATGCCCTTTTTTCTCCCAATAGCATACGCTGATATTTACATAACAAGACAAGTAAGAAGATCTATGTCCACTTAGGCTGATACAATAACCAACACGAGTATGCGTGTAGTAAGGATAACAGGAAAAACATATATGAACTGAGACTTAATTTGAACAAAACACTAGCAGAGGTACAAGCATCATAATAAAGGGACAAAAACCAGCCCTTCACAGAAGGTAGGAACAAAGACCCCTAAGTAAACTCATGTTATAGTCAAGAACTATTGTATTTTCTGCCATACCAACATATTTTTAAAGCTGCCTATATTCAGAAGTAATCCACAATTCACTACAATTGCAGCACCTCATCCATTGTAACTGTTTTGTGAGAAAAGGAGCAGGTTAGAAAACCATCTATGACTGGGTCTGATAGCCTCTGTGTTGTGACTACTCTGTGATAATATTTCAAATGCTGTAATAAGCACAAAATACTTCCACAGTGCTGCAGGCTGAAACCCTTTGACTCTTATTTTACTTTCCCTACAGCAAATTAATTCTGTAGCCTGTTCCAGTGACTTTTCCCCATTTTAACATTACAGAAATGGTGCTACACATGTGATACCACAAAAGCAGCTCACTGTGAAGAACTAGGAACCCCTAACCTCAAAGTTTCAAGTAAACATCCTGTGAAAGAGACATTTTGTTCCAACTTTCTTTGCTCTTGACCCAAGTGCCATTTTCTAGTCCTTGCTGGAAAACTGCAATAGAAGTAGCCAAATATACAAGTCTTCTAAATCAAAAGTAAAAAGTGAAAGAGTGAGAAACACAGCAAAGAAAAATCATTCTGTCCCACATACTGTCCTTGTGTGTAACTCAGTATTTTTTTAGTTTTGTTTAAACAAAGGAGTGGCTTTCAGAGATTCATAGGATCGGACTAGCACTCAAGAAGTCATCTGTTTAGCTCCCTGCCCAAACCATTTATGCCAATCCTGACATATTTTTGTTTTAAAGACTGATTACAAAAGATGTGCACTAATAGAGACCACACAGCCCCAAAGGCAATGTAATTCAATTATATTAGGGAAATGAATTTTCCAGTTCTACAGTGTAAGCTCATTATTATTGCAATGCATCAGAAAAACAGAAAGGAATTTATTCTTTTCCTCTTATAGGTCTTCGTTTGTGACCTTAGTCTCCTTAGTCTCCTCTTCAAGTCAGAGAATACTCTCTTACCCTTTCCCACAAAATCATGTTCCTCTGACCTCTGACTACTCTCATTCCCTCCACCAGTTTCTCTCCACCTGGTCCACAACTTTCAGTATTCAAATACATGCTGTATGCTACCTAATGCCTTACAATTGCACAACAGAGTTAAAAGGATTACATAGCTCATTCTGAGGCTATATTCCCATATATATATTTTAGTTTATCATGTCCAAATCTGGCAATAGCAGGATATAAACTCCTCTTTGGCTTATGATTCCCAGATGATGTTTTTGCACAGCATTACTACCTAATTAGTGCTATTAGCACTATTTTAAGCATCTAATTTAGATGCTTGATCTAGGAAAGTTCAGTTCCTGGTTTTAGTCCTTTGCATGATCCCCAACTCACATCTAAAGTAGCCTGAATTAAATAATAGATGTGATTTCTCAGCATTTGCCATATGGTGTAAAAAAATTATCTTCTTATCTTTTTCAGTGAAATATTACCATAGTTCTGATGTATTCAAGTATTACACACAAAGATTTCTGAAGGGAAGATATTCATTTCAGAGTGGATCTACTCTGGCAGAAATGCAAGTTATGCAATAATAGTTTTAAGGTTCCTTCCTGTACCAGAGGACCATAGCAACAAAAATAAGTAATTAACTGGGAGGTGAAAGAGAAGGGAAGGGGCTTACAAGGAGAAGGCTTCTGAATAAAAGACAAAGATGGGCTTTTTGTTCCAAGTACTTTGCAGGTCAGAGGACACAGGATGAAACAATAGGGGCATTCAATCTTTGTCCTGATATGTGGTTTACACTTTGCAGTAGTCTATTTTATTACTAGACATGCCAAGAAGCCCTCAAAATGTTATTCCAAACTGCAGTTCTTACTATCAACTATATGCTGCTTAAGCTGAATTTGAAAAAAATAAAAAAGTGTGACACTTGGCAGCATCCATAACTTAATTGTCACAGACTCACAGAGGTTTCCAAATTCCACCACATTGACAAGATCCCATGCCATATACATTTTCCAAGGAGTCATCCAAAATTGGATCATAGGCAAATGCTCTGAACTAGCATATTGAATTTCATTATCTGTCAGTTAACAATAGACAATATCTGAAAAAGGATCTGAAATAAACTATATATACAGAAAGTTAGTGAAAAAGAGATTGGAGAAATGAACAATATTTATATTAGAATTACGTATCTTACAACAACTATGATAGAAATGGACATGAAATCTAAGAAATTAATATTTAAAGGATAAGACTTAAAAAATCTGTTGTCACTGTACTTTACTATAGAGACTAAAGGAAAAATAGTGAATGAAAATGGCTATTCTATAGGTACTAGACTATATGCAAACCTTGATGATTATAACTCAAACTTTGATGTCCATGTCAGGAATGCCCAAAATACTTCATTTAATCAGCAATGGCAAGAATTAATTTAGAAATTAGTAAACCATCAGAGTCACTTTGAAGGAATACAAGTGAACTGTCACTGATGAAGGGGAGGTGAGTGTAATTATGTTACTCACATTTACTTACATATGTGATCTGTATGACCTTGATAGATGACGACTGAACATGGATCTCCATTGCTAAAAAGTTTTAAGATGGTATTCCTTACATTAAAAGATAAAAGGATAAAGAAAGAAAGATGAAAACACGATGCTGAATTAGCCCTCCTACTAGCTATATTAAAAAAAATCTTCTTAAAAAATCTAAGGTGCTTCTAAGGAGCTTTACCCTCTCTCAGAACATTTATAATGTCTCACTCCTCCCTGGTCACCTACTGTTACAGGAGCTGCAGGGATAATGATGTCTTTGTCTCTCCTGTGGCAACTGTGAATAACACTAGCCAGTGCGTTTAAAAATGTTAAAGAAAATAAGAGACATGCATATGTACAGACACACAGAGATATGTGTATATAAGTATATCCATATATATAAATATACACAAAAATAGAGAAGTCTGTTTCCTTCAAAAAGTAGGCAATGTTCCATGTTCACCGATTTCATAAAGGGAAACCTTCTCAGTGTACTGTACTTGCAAAGTGGTTATGGGAGCAGGGGTACTAGGTTTTCAGGGGTGCATTTTCCAGAGTCTATTTCATAGAATCATAGAGTCCTTTAGGTTGGAAAAGA
>VYZV01007208.1:2287-23305 GCA_013401275.1 Pandion haliaetus | reverse complement strand
AGTTCAAAACACCCTAGGTAATAGTATTATAAAATTTCCCTAACCCCAAAAGAATACAATTAAGCAGACAAAAGACTGGTAGGGGAATTATGACTAACCAAGATCTGAAGCCTGTAAACAGAGTCAGCCCATTTTTTTATCACCTGATTCAGGTCACTAGCCACAATATAGTACTGTCTCTTGCTGACTATAAACAACAGATGAACAGGCTACATTATCTAATGGCTTAATAGAATCTAAAGTTTTGTAATCTTATCTGAGAAATTGAAAAGCATCAATGTTAAATGCAATCTGGATTTTAAAAGAGCCTTACATGAGAAAAGTTCAGTGGCACTAGTTGCCTTCCCTATTATGTTTGTTTATCATATCCTACCTTAGAGAAAATACAAAAGCTTTGATTCTCTGCTTTACAATATTAAAAAATCCTCCTGTGACATCTTCTCTTTCAGTAACACCTTCCTGCCTGCTTTTGGATGTCACAGGCAAGGACTTGGTCTATGGAGTGATTAAATGATGTGCAGTCTACCCTTAGCAGTGAAGGTGATAATTACACAGAGAACAACAACTAAGGAGCAAGGATGTTCCCCTGGAACAGGTCTGAGAATAAAAAAATCAGGTGTGTGCCTCTCTCAATAGCACAGGCTTCTCTTCATTACTGACCCATCACTCTTCTGAAATTGATCCCATTTCATCCACTTCAATGAAGTTTAACAAAAAATGTCGCTGAAGAATTTCAATGTTGTCTTCTCTCTCAATAGCTGACTTTCTTCAGAGCATTGAAAATAACACCTTCTATTCAACAAAGTGTGCAAAGTGAAACAGCTACCAAAAGTTATGTTCTAGAGTTTTCTTTTATTAACCAAAGTATTTACAAAGATTTTTTAAAAAATGTATTCTCTTTTACAAGACAAACTTTTTTATTCTCCTTTGTAATTCTAAGAATGTGTCCAATACTGTATAATATGAAATAACATTTATGGCCCAGCCACATGCTTCATTGAGCATAGAATATTTTATCTTTTCCTATGTTGACTATCTTTGCTCTAGGAGAGGTAAAGTTATTTGCATGTCAAAACGGAAAAGCAAAGTTGCTCTGAAGTGAACTGTTTGTTCTTTTATTTTGAGTTGTATTTTTGAGCCCTCTAGTTCAGAATGGAAGAAATAAAATGCAAGAAAACCTCAAAATCTCACAGAAACATCCTTAGAAAACTAGGAATTCTCAAGGAGTATGTGTTAAGTCAGAAAAGGGGAATAGCCCCAAAGATTTGACTTGGTTTTCTCAAATGATAGTTTTTTTATAATGTCCTCTACCTGATGTTTGCCTACTGACAAACTGTTAGTGTGGAAATTTCTTTCAAATAGAAACCCAATGTCTGCACCAATCACAGTCCAGTCTGCAGGGCAAAATACTACAAATTGTTCAATGCAGTACAAGTGCAACAATTCTCAAAGTGAAATCACTTTAGTGGTTCCCAGTGCTTATTCAGTTCATCAGTTACAGTACCATATGCTGGACAAACAAGAATATCTAATGCATTTGTTAAATCATATACCAATATTAGCTCTCTCTTCCCTACTCCTCATAGAGAATGAATGCTGTTATAAATAATTGTTATTATTTGGTATAATTGTAGTAGATCTCTTATTTGTGTCACTTTAAAACTGGATATGGAAATGCCAAAACTGGTGAAATATCTCTGTTAGTTATCCAGCAAAATTAATAATGCACTACTTATCTGGCAATAGGCTTATTATGTCCATATATTTTTATACCATAAATGAGAAAACTGATAAATAGGAGTTAATGTGTAATTTCTGAACTCATAAACACTTGCTAATGAACTGAAGAACCCTATAAACCATGTAAGCAAGATACAGTTTCTCATACTATATTTCCTTCCTTTAAGAAGCTATTTTGTTTGGCAACACCCATAGTAATTTTTTTTGCAGAGACAAAGAGAAGAAAAAAATCTTGCCAGCTTCATATAGTCCTTTTTTTTTGTTTCCCCTTACTGTACTTATGTGGTGGGTTGACCCTGGCTGGGTGAGAGGTGCCCACCAAAGCCACTATATCACTCCCCTCCTCAGCTGGACAGGGGAGAGAAAATATAATGAAAGGCTTGTGAGTCGAGATAAGGGCAGGGAGAGATCACTCAACCAATTACCATCATGGGCAAAACAGACTCCAGTTGGGGAAATTAGTTTATTATCAATCAAATGAGTGTAGGGTAATGAGAAGAGACATAAAAACCAAATCTCAAAACAGATTCCCCCCAGCCCCTCCCTCCTTCCCGGCTCAACCCCACTCCTGCTTTTCTCTCCCTCCTCCCCTCCAGTGGTGCAGGGGGACAGGGAATGGGGGTTACGGTCAGTTCTCCACACGTTGTTTCTGCCACTCCTTCCTCCTCAAGGGAAGGACTCCTCACTCATCCTTGCTCCACCGTGGGGTCCCTCCCATGGGAGAGAGTCCTCCACGAATTTCTCCAATGTGGGTTCCTCCCAAAGGCTGCAGTTCTTCACAAATTGCTCCAGCGTGGGTCCCTTCCATGGGCTGCAGTCCTTCAGGCACAGACTGCTCCAGTGTGGGTCCCCCACGGGGTCACAAGTCCTGACAGAAAACCTGCTCCGGCCTGGGCTCCTCTCTCCACAGGTCCACAGGTCCTGCCAGGAGCCTGCTCCAGCATGTGCTTCCAACAGGGTCACAGCCCCTTTTGGGCATGCACCTGCTCTGGTGTGGAGTCCTCCCCGGGCTACAGGTGGATATCTGCTCCACCATAGACCTCCATGGGCTGAAGGGGACAGCCTGCCTCACCATGGTCTTCCCCACGGGCTGCAGGGGAATCTCTGCTCTGGCGCCTGGAGCACCTCCTCCCCCTCTTTCTTCACTGACCTGGGGGTCTGCAGGGTTGTTTCTCGCACATGTTCTCACTCCTGTCTCTTGCTGCAGTTTCTGTGCTGCAGCAACTTTTTTTCCCCTTCTTAAATATGTTATCCCAGAGGCACTACCACCATCGCTGATGGGCTTGGCCTTGCCAGTAGTGGGTCTGTCTTGGAGCCAGCTGGCATTGGCTCTGTCAGACATGGGGGAAGCTTCTGGCAGCTTCTCAAAGAAGCCACCCCTGTAACCCCCCGCCACTACCAAAACCTTGCTGCACAAACCCAATACAACTTAAAACTCTAGAAATAGGATAGGGGTAGATGCTTTATAAAGACATAAGACACGTGTTCTTTTGAAAAGCTTAAACCAACAACCTTGTCAGTATGTTTAAATAGTTAAGACAATAAGGATAGACTTACCCTAGAAAATCTTATTTTATGTACAATCTGGCTGTTAAGGGAAGTTTTCAAAACCAAGTAGTCTCACACTCATTCTTCATTACCTATGTTGTGCTGTAGAGAAAAAGAAAAAAGGAAAAAAAAAAAAAAGAGAAGAGAAAAATAAGGCCTCTTGTTCACAGTAAATCTGATCCATCCATTAGACATCTGTCTTATAAAATATTTATAATCAGTTCTCTCTTGGAGTCTTGAAGTTTGCTCTCTCCTAGTGATATTTGATAAGAGCTATTGTACCATTTCAGCACTATCTCCAAGGATCAGATTGGAATAGTAGTATTTGCACAAATACAGTTTAAGCGTCTACAAATCATTTTACACCAGAAATCCACCACAGAATTGATATTGAACAGAACAAATGAGCCTGAGTAAACATAGACCTACACATAAAGCATGATCTCCCCTCCCTGGCATTGCTGGATATTTGCTTTACTGTCTGGAAATATGTGGAGTGTATTTCTCCGCTCCCACTGTAAAACCATACCCATGGGGTTTTGCAATAATAACAATTCCCTTTGAAAGAAAACCTGTTACATTATTTATAATACTAAAATCACTATTTATGACAAAGAAATCGTGCATAAGTCTTACAGTGCCAGCAACAGCCATAATTAACACTGTGCAGTTAAGTGCATTTTCCTGGCCAGGTTAAAATTTTAGCCTTACCAGTAACAATAAATCATGTTTTAGACATGCAATGGCTAAACTGAATGTCATCTAAGTTGTGATAGGAGCTCTCTGTACGTGTGCTCTTCCTGAGAAGTACACATAGGAGAACTTGAGTTAGCTTGACTCTCTGACAGTATTCTGGATTTAAATTAGATCAGTGAGAGTATTTCCATGGTTAAAATTTCTGGTTTTGGTCATTTAGTCTGTTACTTCAGCAGACAAAAAATGAAGGAATATGCACACAAATGTATATTTGTTTTGATTGCAAAACTGGGCAATTATAAGATTTATTATTACATAAATCCTCCAAAATTCAACCTGGATTTGGGCTCAGACTTTTTCAGATGAAACTGATAAACTTCAAGGTATGTCTTAAATTAAAACTCCTGGTTCAGCTTTACAAATATGATAACTACAACAACACTTGGAACAACAATTTATGTAATTGAAATTAGTAGGTATGACCTGTGAAGAGCCAATCAAGTGCCATTTTTTAATAGTGAAATTTCTAGGTCATTTGTCTGGATTACCTGTCTGTCCTCCCCACTACAGAGATTTTAACTTTAGTGAGAATCGAAAAAAACTTAGCATTCAAATTACAATTTTATGGCATCAAATGGGTTTTTAGTATCAAAGATCTTTTATCCTGATAATTCCCTGAAGTACTTTCATTTATTCTGAATATTCTTTATTTACCATTTTGGAGTAATTTTTTCTGAAGACTTTAACCAACTTACAAAGTATGAGACATTATCCTTAATCAAGGCAAATGGTAAAAGCTTTAGAATGTCTCAGGCTCTGCACGTTTGTTATGCCAAAGTTTTATTGCTCCTTTGGATGTATCCTTTTCTAAATCCAAATTAGGAGATACAGGATTCATTTCCATTTCTGCCTCTAATACAAGAACTTTAATAGTCTGAAGCAATATTCCATAAAGCCACAGCACAGCTATATTTAGGAAAAGAAATTCCTAGCTGCTGTGGAACACTATCTACCTCATAGCACAACCCACATTTCCATGCAGTGCTATTCTCTTTTCCAATTTAAAGTGACATCCTCTGAGGGCTCTGTTAGCAAGCAGCAGCAGGAGCAAAAGCCATTAGGAGAGAAACCCTCCCCTGAATTGGGTTAACACCATCTGAAGCAGGCAGCAGGCAAGCAGACCCACACCCTTAGGTGAAAGTCCCAGCTTTCTCTCATTCCTGAAGTATATATAGGCAGCAGGATAAGCTGAAGCAGCCCAAGCCATAAATACATTATTTTGAAAATTAAACAGTAAGGAGTGTCTTGGATAAGTAGGACAGAATCAATCTTTCTTAATGCTATTCCTGATTTTCTAATATGATTTATAACCCCCTTTTAAGTTTCAGAAAGCTCTTCTTTATGAAAAATGTTTGTCAGACATATTGGTCCTAGGTAGCCTCCAAATGATTTCTGTCTTTTAAAGGCTTTGGTGCTAGAGTCTTAGCTCAGAACACATTTAAATTGTCATCATGTCCTGGAATATTTTTAGACTTACAGAAGAAAATAAATAAAATGACCCTCTCTGTTTCCCAACCCATTCCAATAGCTGAGCTATTGCTTAAGGATTCTGCAGGTGTTTATTCAGGAGAAATTTTCAGGTATCTTTCAGGATGAAAAAGAGCAAACTCAGGAGGACAGAACTGATTTTCTAAGTGACCTCGTGAGTTTACAGCAGTGGAGACTGTAAGTTACTGAGTAAAATCTGTACTTAAAAAAAAAAAAAAATCGAGTCCAATACCAACAGTACTGAAACAATTGATTATCTTTGATTTTAAACACATGTAATTTTTTTTTTTAATCTGACTAGAATAGTGGTGTTTTCCTCCTTAATAATCACCTGTCACACAGATGATGACAAAGAAAAACTTGAAGAACTTTCATATCAAAAAAACTTGATTTCCTTCAGTCTGAACAGGTCTATCTTCAATGCTTTTGTTATTTTTAACTAGTTGACTGAGAAACAAAAACATTTTAGCAGTTAGCTAAAAGCAAAGCAATCCTGCCCTAGCTTAAGCATTTACACACAAAAATACAGATATTAAAAAAGTTGAAAACCTGATTTAATTATCACTGGGCTGATTTTCTTATTTTGATTCAGGTTTATGCTTTTGTCTGAGTCTAATATTTATACCTGTGTTTAGAGGAAAGAAAATCCTGATATTTCCTAGTTTTCTGCACAAAAGTGTTTTTGGGCATTTTGAACTGAC
This sequence comes from Pandion haliaetus, assembly GCA_013401275.1. Lineage (NCBI taxonomy): Eukaryota > Metazoa > Chordata > Aves > Accipitriformes > Pandionidae > Pandion > Pandion haliaetus. The sequence continues at coordinate 17,072 of VYZV01007208.1, read as the reverse complement.
TTTGTAACCTATGCTTCTAGAAGAATACAATTTTATTGGCCCACTATTCCCCTTTGAAAATTAATCTTTCACTCAATATCCATGTTACATAAAAAAACTTAAAACTGGGCTGTTGACTTTAATATCTTCATAATTTTGAGAACCAGAGGGCTGTGTCAGAATTAGAGGCAGTGTTTGGCCTCTTTCCTGATATGAATTTATAAATTTATATCTATAAGAGATTTTTCACTGGACTCCCTTAATAAAACAAATCCAGTAAATAGAGCAAATTCCTGAGTGGGTTAGCAAGAAGACAAGCAATGGCAGTGCAGTTTCCATTTAGTCTGTGTTTTTGTACATATAAAATCCTTCTGCCATTGTTAATAATATCATAGAATGGGTTCAAATTGTTTAGGATATTTTTTTAGAATAGTGTACCACATTGCTTTAGTCCTCTGTTAAAATGTTGAGATACTGCAAACCAGCCTTCTGCGGGATGTTCATTCCCTTTTGCATCTATCTAAGAAGCACACAAACAAGAATTTCAGTAAGAAGAAAGAGAGCACAGTGTCAGTGTGGTAAAGAAGAATAACAAGGAGTCTATGCAAACAATACATGAAAAATTACCCTTGAGGTCCGACACGAGTGTTTGGAAATTGCTCAGATCCAGCAATGCGCCAAGGTCTGCTTCACTGACCTGTTTTGTACTGCGGAAACAACCAACCTCGAGTTAAAGACAGGCCTGTGAGACACTGGAGTTACTTCCACAAACATGTTATCATGTTTATATAATTTTGTACAGCCCAGATATACTCCAACTTGAGCCTTAAAGCTTGAAATATTTAAGTGTACATTTTTCATATACAGTATATCCCAAGTCCCAATTTTTATTGCTGTAACTTGTTTACGGAGGCCTATATCAGTCTCACAGACAGTGTCCAAGCCAGTGTTTCCATCTGCAGACTTTTCTGAATCCTTTTAATCTCTGACAAATTAAAGCAATGTAAGATTTCATTCTATTAGTGTTATTGTTCTCCAGAATCAGAAAATGAATATACTTTATTGCTTTGGGTTTTTTTAAGCATTCATTGGATTTTAAAAGAAGTATGTTCAAATACACCCAAAGAGATTAACATAAGACTGGGAAATCTGCCAGTTTCATTTTATTGTTTGCATTACAGTAGCACTTAAAAGCTTTATTGGCAATGCCTGTACTAGTAAATTAATCTGCACAGGGGTATGGGAAAAGGCAATGCCACACAGCCATTGCTACTATTACCTTCTTAACCTGGCTGTCACCTGGGGCAGCTAGCATTTGCACAGGCAACTCCTGGGCACAGTTCAGGGGACAGCACTGACCAAATCAGTCCCAAAAGGCAGTCTGAAGGCACCCTATTTTGAAGGGTAAGAGATTTAGCCATCTAGATGTGAGCTGTGCCATGACACTTGATGTTAGATCTAAAAAGTGGTCCCTGGTTTGCTTCCTTTAATAATATAAATGTAATTGTTACAGACTTGTATCTTGCTCCAGCTAAAATAAATTTTACCTATCTCAAGAAGCTAAGGGCTCCAACGTAAAAGGAGAGCAATAAGAGGAATCTCAGAAAACATCATTGGAACTCATGCCAACACAGCAGGGTCCTTCTGCCTCCTGTTGTCTTGACCTGGTAGAGATTGATGACAATACTAATGCTAATAGTGGGCCATTAGCTTAAATAGTTATGCTTATATCCTCTGGTTTCAGATTCACTTTACATAACTGATCTAACTGGGAGTATTGTTACATAGCAGTTGTTCCACATTATGTTTTTCCTTTTCTTTTTTTCACATTTGCACTGTAATGGATAGGCATTGAGCAGACAACAAAAACAAAAACAGAAATTAAAAACGAAAACAAACAAAAAAAACCAACCCAAAATAAAGAAGTAGGATGTGAAGTAAGAAAAGTTTGTTCTGAAGAAAGAAGAAAGGAGAAGAGGAAGAAAAAAAATGAGAGAACTGAAAAGACAAGGCACTGGACAAAAAGCTAAATAACATAGAACTACATCTGGGGAAAGGAAAAAAAGTCTTAATATCCTGGTTTTGCAAGGGGTTTATAAGCCTTTACTTTTCCTACTGGAGACTGTAGAGCAGCAAAGGATCCGTGAACAGATCTCAACTCATAGGGAAGTCCTTCTGTCAAAAGATTCTTGCCCTTCTGGATGTTTTCTTTGTTGGAGATGGAAATGGCATGGGGACTTATATCTGCCAAGGTAAGTGTATAACACTTCCAGAGAAAAGCACACAAGACAGTCCATAAAAAGAGAAATTGAAGATTTATATAAGCTATACTTCAAGATTTTCTGTAAAAAATTCTGGTTTAAAAATACAGACACTCTGAATTCCCTTGTTATTCTGGTTATTTAAGATGTCTGGCCTACAGTTTTTCTACTATGTTCTGTATTTATGGTTCACCTCTAAATCCCTTAAGTAACAAATATTCCATCATGCCTTTCCATATGGATGTGAAGTTTATTGGGGAAATGTAAAAAAAAAAAAAAAAGAAATTAAAAATTAATCCACCAAACTAAAAGGTTTCCCTGTGTTTTCTTTCCCTTCTCATTCTCTATTATTCTTATCACTGTTCTATTTTGTGTACTTTCCTTCCCCCATCTTGTTTGATTTTTGGTTTCTCTTCCCTCACTGTCTCTGTGTATCCCCAGTGGCAACAAAATATTTCTTTTTTTCAGTTTTATTTCTTTTCCTGGACTCCCAGAGCAACTAGCTTCCTGTAGTTGCTTTTCCCTCAATATGATACTTCTCATATTGCTATATATCCCTCTCTGTCTTTATACTCTGTTCGCTGCTTTTTTTCTACTGTTTCTGGATGATATTTCTCTCTCTCTTTTTTCTCTCAGATTTCTCTTCTCCTCTCTCAGTGCTTAAAGCATCCACTTCCATCTCAGGATCATATGTTTTTAGTAAAAAGAGAGACTATTTATTCTTTCAGAATATGTTGTAGGGCAGGGCTGCATCTCTGGGATTTTTTTGTGGTTTGGGTTTACTTACTTAAGGTAGATCTACTGTTTACTATGAGTAACATGACATTATTACAACTCCAGACATATTAGAGCCCATTCTGTTACAGGTCTATTTCCAGTTACTTCCTCTAGTATGCTTCCTATTAGATCTTTTTCTTCTTTTTTAAAACAAATCTGTTGGGTATATTGTTCATACTAAGCAATCTGCTTTTTTTTACATTTGTACATTACATCAGTAAAAATTAATGATCTATGAAACAGCCTTGTGCATTTATGAAGCCTCTTATGTAGACTAGCACCAACAGTGTCAAGTGAGATGTGCAATTCGTATCATCTGGTGCATACACAGGAGGGACATGCCAACTGATAGACAGACTTTAAGGATCTATAATCAGTGACTAAAGTAGTCCACAGAATAACTGTGCTCTTAGTTGCCAAAATTTGGGTTACTGGTTGGTTAAATCATCTTTTGTTTCTCATGTGAGTGGCCAGGATTGGAAACTGTCTCCAAAACCTTGATTCTTGTGTACTTTACAGGAGTTCAGAAAGGATTTAGTTTCTTGGTAATTACAGAATTTAAGCCAGAGAAAACCCATTATAAAGTAGCCCCAGCTGTAAATCAATCTCTCCTGGCTATATAAGCTATGCAGGCAGTCAGTTGCTGCAATTAGTTTTTGGAAATAGACTCACTTGGTTAAACAGTACAGGCTTTCTGAAGAGATGGAGGCAAATCAGTCATATCTTAGTTGTACATTTATAGCTAAGAGTGAAAAGGTATCATCAAGGACATGTTGGCTTTTGTAAGTAGAATCTAAAAGAAATAATTTTGTCACCCTGTTATGGATTTGTGTGGCACGGTTTCTTTGGTAGTGGGGGAGGGTGCTGCAGAGGTGGCTCCTGTAAGAAGCTGCTAGAAGCTCCCTGGGCTCCAAGTTGGACTCGCCTCTGGCCCAGGCCGAGCCCATCAGTGATGGTGGTAGCACCTCTGGGAGAATAGATTTAAGAAGGGGAACTGACAGTGTGGGGGTGGGAACGTGAGAGGAACCCCTCTGCAGATACCGAGGTCAGTGAAGAAGGAGGGGCGCCTGAGGAGGCTGATGGCTCTGCAGCCCATGGTGAGACAGCAGGCTGTCCCCCTGCAGCCCGTGGGGGTGAACAGTGGAGCGGAGGCTCCCGAAGATGGCCGTGACTCTATGGGAAAGCCCGCTCTGGAGCAGTTTGTGACTGGAGAGCAGCCCGCGGAAAGGACCTGCGCCAGGGAAGTTTGTGAGGAACTGCAGCCTGCGGAAAGGACCCATGTTGGAGAAGTTGGTGAAGGACTGTCTCCCGTGGGAGGGACCCCACGGTGGAGCAGGGGACGAGTGAGGAATCTTCCCCCTGAGGAAAGCAGCGGCAGAGGTAATGTGTGGTGTGCTGACCCAACCCCCATCCTCCATTTCCCTGTGCTGCTGGGTGGAGCAGGTAGAGAGAACCGGGAATGGAGCTGAGCCAGTAAGGTGGGAGGGGGCAGGGGGGAAGGTGTTCTGAAGTTTGGTTTTCTTTCCTAATATCCTTGTTTTGTATTTGATTTGTAGTAAATTAAATTGCTTTTGTTTCTTCCCCAAGTTGAGCCTGTCTTTTGCCCGTGACCATAAGTGGGGAGTGATCCCTCCTAGTCCTTGTCTCGACCCACGAGCCTGCCTTTGTATTTTCTCCTCATCCCAGCGTGGCCAGGGGAGGGGGTGGGAAGTGAGCGAGAGGCTATGTGGTGTTTTGTTACCGTCTGAGCTGAAACCGAAACTACGACACACCCATCAACATAAATGTCTAATTACCAGTCTTAAAAGACAGAGCACAAATAACAAAAGACAAGGTTTTGCTTACTAAGACAAAATCATGACAGTTATATTACTTTAAGACTCCAGTAGTTTTATAAATGGCTGATTTTCTTCTTCCTTCAGATGACACACTTTATATTGTTGGATATTTTTGGTTTGTTTTTCTTTCCCCAATATTGTCCAAACATCATATGTGATTATTAAAAAAAAAATCACTATGAAGTCACCCAGAAATAACATAATCTTGTGAGAAGTATATCAGACATATTTTGGATTTTCAGTCAAAATCTTCCAGCAGTGTGAGATTTACTAGCAAATATTAGTGCTAGACCTGCCTTCAGAATGATTAACATACTGTCTGCAGAAGGAAATTTCCAATCTGGACTCTATTAGCAGGTATCTTGTTTATGGAGTTTAGGATGCAGGACATGGTAAAAAGAATGTGTAGAAGCACTAGGCTCCTGTGTGTCTTTATTGTGTCAAGTCGTTACATTTACTACTGTTTTGATATTCAAATATTAAGTAGATTTGTCTTTGCCAGACTTTCAGTTTAGTAAGAATGTCAAGTCTTATGTCAAATTCTTCCAGAAAGGCAGAAAAGTAAAACTCAAGTAGTATTTGTAAAGGCAAAAGAGAGAGGTTTTTGAAATCTTTACGCCTTGTAGGATAAAGCCTTTTTTTCAGTGAGAAAGGGGTTTCTTTCAGTACCAGTTGTGACACCAGAAATCATGTCAGTGCAGTTTTGTGCTACAGCATACTGACCTCCTAATGGATAAGAAATTTGCCTTTGATGTTTAAAGGTCATTAGTTTCCTCCTATGTTTCTATTTTTTTTCCATGCTGCTCTTTTACATAAATGCTTACCCTTGAATTCATAGGTTGCTTTTTCGTCATGCATAAATGTTTAACACTGAATTCAGTGCCTCTCATTTAATAACTGGAAGAAAGACTTTCAGCTATCAACTTCACCTAATGGGTGTCTTCATTTTTGTCTTCATTTATCAAAGGTCCAATGATCCCCTGCCTCTCCACTTTAACTGGGAAACTGTAATATATTGATAAACACAAATTTAAGTAGAAAGTACCCAAATATATGGGTTAAAAGAAAATGGCAAATTGGCTCCCTGTAAGGCAACTTGGCAAACCCTTCTATCAATATACTTTTACTCAGATCTCAAATTAAACAACAATAGGCAGCACTTAAAGAATTTATATCACTTTTTATGTCTTTCTACACATCACTTGATGTTTTGTTGTCTGCTGGTGCTTTTAGAGATTTCCCTTGTTGATAATGTTTTTTGTTGCTACCAGGTCTAATTTGGCTTTCAGCTAAGCCTTTGAATTTTTTATAATAAAGTAATTTACAGATGTTAGAAGATAAATTAGCACTGCAAAATTGCATAATCACACAGATTGATTTTGTGTTAGCCTTTGAGATATATAGATACCTTGTGGCATCTCTGTCAAGAAAAGGTAGTGAAAGCAAAAACGTTTCAATTTTCTCTGGAAAACAAGGAAAAACATGTCAGAGAACCAGAAAAATAGTACATCTGTTTGACTGAAATGCCTGGTGGTTTATAAATGTTCAATATACAGGTAGTATTCAATATTGACATTAACTGTCCCTCCACGCTTGGCATACACCACAAAATACTCTTTCAACTAAAGCACAGTTTGTATGTACAGCAAAGAGTGGGATTTGTGTGTTTGTTTTGTTTTGGCATTGTCATTGATTTGGAAAGGAAAAATAATTTAGAGTTCAGTTAATTTCGCAGATTTGTTATGTTCAGAGGAGACTTCTTGAAACAATTAGGGCATCCCAGGATTAATGTGATCAGGCGAATATGTCCAAGAACACATGCAGAATATAAAATTATCCCTCTTGTGGATAAAAACATTTCAGTTAATGTAAGGAGCTGTGAAGTTTTGCGTGAGAGTAAGTGCAACTTCGCTGCTAGCATTTTATGAGCAGAAAACTGTCATTTTCAGGTACACTCAGTGGTAACCGGAGCTTTGTTTCAGTATGGTCTATGTTGCAGTCACGGGGATAGACATGCCAAGAATTTAAATGCACGAGGTGGGACTTTTACAGATTCTAGGTATAAATCTATGATCCAAACACATTGTTCTCAGCTGCTTGCTAAGGTAGTAGGCATCCCTGTATTTTTCGATGGAGTAAGGAGAATAAACCACCTCAATCTGCAAGGAAAAAATTTGAAAGAATTTATTTTATTGCACTCAGAAAAGCAAGGCTTTTTGTTGCATAGTCACAGTGATAATGCCATGAAGATAAACGCAGGGCAAGCCCTGGTGGTGTAGATAGTTGAACAATGCGTAAGTGATCTGGAAACTGTTTGCAATTAATAACTCACTAATGCTTGCTGTAATTCACCATCACTTGTGACACTTACTGACATGCACTGATCTATCGAACTTTGAGCTTATGTTTTTAATGTTTTCCTTTCAAAAGAAAATGTATGAGTTCATCATCAAAGGCAGGTAAATCACAACCTGATATAGAACCCACAGCAACATAGAAACAGGATAAGTAAAGTGGGGAAAAAAGTTTTCGGGGCAAATATATAGACCTGACCAAAAAAACTTTTAAAAAAGCAAAATAAAACATAAATAGTATGGTAAATACATCTTGAAAAACAGGAAAGTGGAGGCAAACAAATGAATGAGGCAATGCACGGGAAATGGGGAAAAATGCCTATGTACTGTGACTTACAGAATTAGGTTAATTCAGTTTTTCCTGGACCTATAATATAATTTCTATGTGAAAATAACATTTTTAGATGGACATTTCATGTTTGGGTGAGAATTTGATTTTGTCACACATTTATGTTTCTGTATTTTGGGTTTTTTTTAAGATTGCCTTCACTTCTTGGTCTTAAATTTAGTTCAGTAACAGTTATGGGGCAGAAATTCAGTTAAGAAGATACAAATATTCAGTGTCAAGATATACATTTAATAATATTTTTATGATAATTGCCAGCAGAATACTTTGTGTAAGGTGTGTTGACAAGTTTCAGTAAAACTCACCTCAAAATAAAGAAAAAATAAGCAATGTGACATTTGTATCTCTTACATTCTTATGTTAAATATGTTGATGAATACAATGAATGATGTGGGTGTTTTCTGAGAACACACTGAGAAAGAAATTACTTATAATTTAAACTCTAGGGCAAAAGGAACATGTTCTCTGCTATGCTGTGTGGAAGGTAGTTTAAAAAAAAATCTGAAATGTTAACATTTTCTCTCCAAAAACAGTTTGAAGAAAAAAAGAGTACCTTATCTAATTTAACTACTTTTTCCATCAAAAAAAGGAGGCAAGATTTAACAAAATACTATGGAGACATGAATTAGGTGAACCACTAGTTCACCTAGGGAAGCCACCATTTTAGGTCTCATTAAAGCATGGGTACACACAGACATTAGTATTCCTACTTAGAGCCTGAAATCTAATTGGAGAATTTGCTGTATGTTCAAAGGCTGTATGTTTAAAAGGATTCGTTCTGAGTTGGAACCTATGCTGGGCAGATTTTTGCATATAGGGCAAAAGACAATTTAACATTAAGGGAAACAAACCAGCAGTTTATATGAAAGGTGGTTTAAAAATATATGAATATACGTTATGGAGTGAATGCAAGGTGGTTTAAAAATATATGAATATATTAGGGAGACATATTGTCAGTCGACAGGAGGCTCAGCATTTGAATAGGAAATTTACAGATTTAAATTTTTTTGTGTATATAACAATCTATTTAATCTAACGCATCTACCCTTGCTAAAACAATTACAACCTAAGGTCAGATTGTTGCTATGCTGCAGGAAAACTTTGACACAGACAAAACAGAACACATCCAGAAAAAGGGAGAGACAGTCAAAGCCTCTGTGTTTGAGAAAAACAATGCAAGGAAAGAAAAATATGGAGAGAGACAAAAATATCTTTTGGGGTTATTCTTTCATGGTTTCCCTACACTGTGTTTGTGCAAATGAATAATCTCTCAAAAAAGAGTGTTTCCTGAAAAGGAAACTGCAGTTAAGCTAGAGTGAAGAATCATAGAGTCATAGAATCACAGAATGATTTGGGTTGGAAGTGACCTTCAAATACCATCTAGTCCAAACACCTCTGCTGTGGGCAGGGACACCTTTCACTAGATCAGGTTGCTCAAAGCCCCATCCAACATGAGTTTGAAGACTGCCCATGATGGGGCATCCACAACCTTTCTGGGCAACCTGTTGAGTGTGTCAGCACCCTCATTGTAAAAAATTCCTTCCTTTTGTCAAATATAAACCTGCTTTCTTTCAGTTTAAAATCATTGCCCCTTGTCCTGTCACTACACGTCTTTGTAAACCGTCTCTCTCTGTCTTTCTTATGAGCCCCACTTATATGTTGAAAGGCCACAATAAGGTCTGTCCTTTTCCCCAACTCTCTCAGCCTGTCTTCATAGGATAGGTGTTCCATCCCTCTGATAATCTTTGTGGCCCTACTCTGGACCTTCTCTCTAACACATGCAACTCTTTCTTTACTGAGGGCCCCAGAGCTGAACACAGGACTACTCCAGATGGTGTCTCATGAGAGCAGAGTAGAGGGGGAGAATCACCTCCCTCAACCTGCTGGCCACGCTGCTTTTCACACAGACCAGAATATAGCTGGCTTTCTGAGCTGTAGCTGCAATGTACGTCACCAAGGAAGCGTCGACTTTAAAGAGCTGATGAAAAATGTTCTTGAAAGAAAGTTAGAAAAGGGAATTAAAAAAAAAAATAAGGGGGTAAAAAGAGAGAAAAATATTTTAGCACTTTTGAGGCAGGAAGGAATCACCTCTTCAAACTTTGGATTTCTAGGAGTTAACTGTCCAGGGCTAAGCATCTAGGACTATTGGTCCTCTTTTATAAGTGCAGATTGGCAGGCATCCTCCAGAGAGTTCATTATTTCTTTCATCTTGAGCACTTTTCTTAGGTTGGCATGAACTGCTTTCCAGAGAGGTCTCTCCTCACTGAGTATACAAGGAGCTTGGATAGCTGAAGTTAGGTAAGAAGAAACCTGTGTTCACATTAGATTGCCCCCCTGCACTCTTTATGTCTGACAAAACAGAATCCTATATAATAAGCATGATATAGCTTGCCCTTATGACAGGATAGACTCGTGTCCTCATCTTGAAGGAAATGGTATTATGGCACTTTATAACATCATGCCCTGTCACTGACAGTATATTCTACTTTCTTTGAAAAGAGTTCCCAGCTCAAGGTATTGATAAAATACACTTGTTAGTGAATATGCAATTGCAAAGAAAGTTCAGAGTACACAAGGGGATAAGACTCTTAAATAAGATGCCAAAAAAAAGTTGTTCTCTATAACCCTACTACTCCTGACAACAATCCATTAAGACATTTTGAAAAGCAGCTCTCCTTAGAAATACTTCATATCAGAGGACAGAGTGGTTCTGTAACATGTTTAACAGTTTGTAGACTGATAAGAAAACAAAACTATAAAGACTTATTTATTATTAGTCCTTGATGTATTAAGAAAGCATTGGTAGAATTATGTAATGTGCCCATTTAAAACAACTATATTTTGAATTGAGAAGCTTTTGGAATTGAATTTATTATACAATCTCTTTGAAGCAAACTATGTTCTACGCTAATTAATTATTGTTCTATTACTTGTGCTCTTGCTATTTGTTCCATACACTAGAAGTTTCTATCTCAGTGCTGAAAAAAACATAACTTACTATACAGCTTAAAATTTTGCCAGTAGAACTTTAATTTTTTTAATATTCCATAAACACTAGTCCATCACTTCTGAAAGAAATTTTTTTCATTACCCCATTGCATATGTTCTGCTCGTCTGTAAATTTGATGATGGCTCAGATTGAAGAATATCCAGATATCAAGAGCACCAGTTCCCATACAAACTTTTATTTTCCTTGGAAGTATATTATGCATGAACTGACCAGGTTGAGACTGGATTACATGATGAAATCTAACGTTACTGCTACACGAGGCATGATGAATGAGGGCTACTACAGCTCCAAAGTTCCATCATAATCCAGTTGCATCCCACAGCCTTCCATCAAATAAATTTGTGTATTAGAGATGCTTTCCTGTAGTAAAGTCACAGTCTATTGCTAGATGAGGTATTTTGAGTTGCAGTATCATTTTGCCAGTTCGGTTTTAAAAAAGCAGGTTTCTGTGCTTAAGAGGACCCTCCTGTCTATCATACCACTGAACAAACAAATTTGCTACAAAACTAACTTTATTGGAAGAAAGAGAAGCATGTCAGGCATCTGGAAGGGAAAAAAATAATATGCTTGGATGAGCCAACAAGTACAAGGAAAATGTGAAAGAAATAAACACTCTTAAAGGAAATGAAAGGAAATTAAAGGCACCTATATCTTCAAGGAGTCCTTTGTAAATACAAAGGAAATACAAGTAGTAACGTAAACATTAAAGTATAGCTTCTTATTAACATCTGAGGGGTTCACACAAAGCAGAGGATTCAAGCCTAAAGATAGCATACAACTTGCTTCTGAACTTCCTTACAGCTGAGCTGACATGTTCCAGGCTTGTTACTTCCGGCTAAATTTTGTGTGCTGTATTGTTTATAGGTGTGGCCAGGTCAATGCAGTAATCAGGGATCAAATGGTGAGACTGTGGTTCTTTGCATCAGCCCAAATCCCTGTGTCAACGAGAATGAGGATGACACCTCTTCTGTACTTCACACAATCTCCCAGTAATGAGTCGCTTAACCTTGGACTCACTTTGCCCTGGTGAAGGATCTGTGTTCAACAATCGGTAGCAGCAATGTCATGAGCTGTGATCCTCTCTCACACAGATATATGTCAATAACAGATATTTTTATTCTGCTGCTGAATTGAATAAGAACAGCATTTTATGGGTTCAGTCTAAAATATGAAACCTGAAAAATGTGAGCTGAATTAAGAAATGAACTTCAATAAACCCATTTGACCCCAACCAAAAATTTTACAGGCACATTGCAAGAAAAGGCCTGCATTCATTTTAGCAGTCTTTTTTAATTGGATAATTAATTGGACAAGCTGTCTGAATTATCCGAGCCCTCTGTTCCTCTCAGAAAACTACCTTCAACACCACCAGGTGTATGGAGTTTTAGGCAGAGAGATAGATTCTCTCTCTCTTCTGTATTGTTAAAATTGTACTTTCCTTTTTTGATTTGAAATATTAAGACATTGAAGGATATTCAAACCATCTTATATGCAGTACCATTGGAAATATGTGGTGACCAGGAAACTGAATTTCTTTGTCATTTATGGTTTCCAGATTATCAGAAGCTATTTCCTGACTATTGGTTTATGGTTCCAAATGCCTTTCTAGAAGAGACTGCGATTTTTGCCAGTCCTGGAGAGGGGTGGGATGTTATGGTATGCAATGGCTCCTCAGTACATTAGGATCATTCAGTTTTAGAAGTCCATGGTGTAGACGTTCATAGCTGAGCTAATTATCTAGGGCTTGATTAATAGTCAATGGAGAAAATAATGATACTTTTAGTAAATGATTCACCTGAGGACACCTAGATTCATAGAATCATTCAGGTTGGGAAAAAAACCTTAAGACCATTGAGCCCAACTGTTAACCTAGCACTGCCAAGTCCACCACTAAACCATGTCCCTAAGCACCACATCTACATGTTTTCTAAATGCCTCCAGGGATGGTGACTCAACCACTTGCCTGGGCAGCCTTTTCCAGTGCTTGGCAACCCTTTCAGTGAAGTAATTTTTCCTAATATCCAATCTAACCCTCCCCTGGCGCAAGATAGTGCCATGTCCTCTTGTCCTATCGCTTGTTACTTGGGAGAAGAGACCAGCACCCACCTCACTACAACTTCCTTTCAGGTAGTTGTAGAGAGCGGTAACATGGAAAGAGTTTTGTGCTGAAACAACCCATATTTCTTTACTGACTATAAGGACAAGTTTAAACATCTGGCTCAGACATTGTTCACTGCATAATTTATGTCTGCTTTTAAAGACATAAATCTTACCCTGCATCATAAATCCCCACAACAGACATGTCTAAATCTAGGCAAGAATTTCTTATTTTAAAAATTATAGCAATTTAATATTATTTCTATAATATCAGATGTAAAAATTCATATATAATTTCAGATAGGAAAGCTATGATAATTTTACATTTCCTGAGATTCATGTAACTTTGCTTATTATTTCTCGTATTAAGCAATGTGATGGCTTGAAACAGTGTTTTTCTTAATGAAGCATGATGAAAGGAAACACGACAATGAAAATAATTCGGCTTCCTAAAAGGGGTTTGTCTTTCAGCCCACACAGCCTATCAAATCTGTGATCACTGGAATTAACATTTCTATAAATTTCTCCTTTTTTCTGTCAGTTTAGCATCTTGCTAAATAGAAGGTGACAGTTTAAATTTAAGTGGAAACCTGCAGGGATCATTTAGTTTCCAAACAAGTGATTTTATGCTAAATTGTAGTATAGCTGATGTACCTTGACCTTCTTGAAATTACAGGGACTTGTTATTTTTAATTTTGGGGCCATGTGCGTAAGTGACATTATTTCTTGTTAGCTTTTCGTTCAGAAATGGTAGACTTCCTTACAAGTGACTGTGAATAAATAACTTTTCCTCATAGATTATAGTAAAAATACTGTCAAATAATACATTATGCACACTATTGTATCAGAAATATTGCATCTCACTACAGGCTACAAACTGCTTAAATATAAATCGAGCACTGACAGAAAAAGAATAGAGAAAACCAGATTAATGTATGTAAATAAAAACTCCAAACACCTTTTTGTTTCACCTCTTTTGTACAGAGCATGTGACATCACAGATATATGTACTGTTTTATTACAGGTTAGTTTTTAAAGCTCATTTCATTAACAAATTTCACAAAAAGAGTATGACATTGGAGAAAAAAAGAGTCGATATTTTTGTTTTGTTTTTGTCTTATGATAATCAACATGACCTGTCAGGCATAAAAGCAGCTTTAATTATCTCATCCACATTGGGAAGCATGCAGCTAGTTTTATGAAAAATTGACTGCTTTGTAGGGTTTTATGAGGCAAAAAGAAAAGCATGTAAGAAGAGCTTAAGCAGAAAGATGGATTTTAAGAAAGCTAGAATATGGAGAAGATGAGTTGGTTCACTAAGAGGACAGAGAGGAGAGAAGAGAGTACATTCATTTAGCAGTAGTTTGTGGCATATACAAGAAAAATAGAAAAAGAGACCAAGGCAACTTATGGCTTTCTTCCCTGTGTTCCACACAAGCCCTGAGTAGCTCCCCTTTGGGTTTACAGAAACAGATGATTTATTGCCCAAAATGGCAAGTTTTGAGTGGGGCTAATGATGTTATTTGTTACTCTCTGCTATTTTTAACATTGGAAAGGTAATGCTTGCACTGGGAGCTGTGGGATTGTGCCATCAGTGTTTTATGAGACAAAGAACTCATAAAAAGAACTTCGGCATGCTACTTAACGCACTCCCCAACTCACAGCTGAAGCCAGACTTTGATGCAAAATACATGTTAGGATAAAACAAACACGATTTACTGGACAGCAAGAGAGGAGACATGTATGGGATATTCTGGAAACATACAGGGAGGCATTCAAGAAATTCAGAGGAAAATCTTGCAAGACTGGACGATAGTACCAGTTGGAATCTAAACAGGAGAAACAGCTCCTACTTACTGCATCACAAGAAGAAAAATGGGGTGAATAAGTAGAGAAAATTTAGCAGGCTCAGGAAGTCCAGTGAGCTGGATACAGTTGGAAAACTTAGAGGCTAATAAACAGAATGTATCAAAAATACCTGTTCTACTCTCCTCCTTTATGATGCATCCTCTTATGGCCATTTTTAGAAATAGAGTGCAAAACATGATATCAAAATTTGAAAAAAAAGATGTCAAATTAGCTGCCTTAAAAAAATCACTGAAAGACTTTTATGCATAACTAAC
>VYZV01007207.1:5112-22486 GCA_013401275.1 Pandion haliaetus | reverse complement strand
TTCTTGCACGGATGTTAGTGAAATTTCAGCTTGCATGTAAATGTCCTGTATAATTGTGGAGGTGCACTGACACTACAAGAGTCAGTTTTAATCCATATAGTCCTACAGGAGCACTTCTGTGCAAATGCTGACTTAGCATTTTGGCTAGGACACATGCACATTCCTCTCCTTGACACTCTACAGATGGAAACTGTATTCAAAGTCTTTTAGCTGAATGAGTGGGAATTATACTGGCTAAGCAGTGAGCCTAGACTGAGCTGATGTGATTACGTAGAGATTTTTCTTTGAAACTTATTCTTAAAATGACAAAAATATAATTATTTGTTTCATGAAAATTTTATTCCTATGCTGATCTGTTTAATCATTTTTTCTTAGTTCTGTTTGCCCTTCTCCTTTTACCTCCTCTACCAATTTTCCATCATGTGACCCTTGCAGAGATGTGTTGAGACCATAATGCCTTTTGATTAGATGCAAATATTTTCATTATATAGTATAGCATGATTTTGTTAGTCTTCCAAGGTTCTATGGGTAATGCTCAAAACAGAAAAAAGATCAGAGATGTGAGTGGATGAAGTAGGGAAAATAATTGCTATTTGTTGAGGGTTTTTTTTCAACCAGTTGCTGCAAACTGCAACACATTTTGTAAGACTTTACAAGAGGATAAAAGCTGATGTAGACAAGAGTGCATTTTTCAGAGTGTACATTTAGCTTTCTAGAGTAAACACCACAATCCTATGGAGTCTCTGCTCAGTTTTTCACTATTAGTAGCCTCCAATTTCTAACCGATGCCAGCTGAGGAACAGTTTTAAATTCAGTGGCATTGTTTACCTGTTACATGTATTTAGTAACAGAAATAGAACACGACATTTTTCAGAGCTGACGCAACTGGGTAGGTACACGTTGTGCCCACACTATGACATCTGCAATATTCTTGTGATATACCGTTCCATTATCTTGATTTTTCATTGACCAATGTCAGACTTCTCCACCCTGCCAGCTACCCCATTCAATTTAGAAGCAGAATTGTATCCAGAAGCAAGCAGAAGCCACACTGAAATATGTCCTTTGGTCTTGGTGATCAATGGGCCAAAACTGTGGAGTATATGGCTGAGCACCTCGAACCACACTCTGATACTACACCTCATGGGCTTTGCCTGGTAAACTGAATGAGACTATGTGTATGGCTCAGTCCTGACAATCATGATGAGAGACGACAGCAAGATATCAGTGACCAGCTTCAGCGACTGGGCACCCTGAGCTGTGCACAAGGGAGCTCACACTACCTACTGTGGAGCACTACTGAAAATACCACATCAACCTTGGCCCTGATGGTGTAGTTATGACCTCCACAGGGATTACAGGGGTTGGCAGCAACAATTTTGGAAATGCTACTAAACAATAAGGAACAATTTGGCAGATGATAGGCCTCAGGAAGAAGATGCTAATTGTAAAAGTTAAAATTATTTATGTACAGAAAAATGAAGCTTCACATGCAGGATCTAGCTGGGATTAATTGCATTGTAATGCAAGTGCCTTAGCCTTGTCTTTTGCTCTCACTGTGTAAGTTTCAATGACATCCTTTGATTTTAGTCATGGACTTCTGACATGTTTTCAAGCATACTTACATCAAGAAATGTTTAAAATAAAAATGATTTTTTTTAAAACCAAGCCGAGAGTACTGGAAAGGTTCTTGAATACCACACTTTCTTTTCCAATGCAACTTTTTTTTTAATTGGTATCAAAAAATTGAATTTTAAAAGAATAACCACTTTCCTAGTTCCAAAATTCACCTTTTAAAATTCAAAAGCATTAAAACATCTACATTTAAAGCTTCAGAAATATATTTTGATATAGTCTTATAGCATAGTTTAACAACTTAATTTTTTTCTTATTAAAAAAGCTGAAGGATTAGAAATAATGTGCATAATACCATGGAGAAAGAATTCCAAAGGCCCTTTTCAAACAATATTCTTAAACTATGTGAATTTGTTCTTAAATTTTATCTTTTTGAAAAGTGAAAAAAACTGACAAGTAGTAAACTACCCTTTCTTATTGATGAAATTATGATTGAAAAAAATCTATTTAGAAAATTGTGAAATCCACAAGTTCACACCCCTGCCATTTTAAATGCAAACACAAGTTTTCATTCCAGTTTCACCTTATACTTCACTAACAGCAATCTAATTTTGCTAGAAATTTTTCCTGTAAAAAATTTTGTTTCTCCTTTGTGTTTCTCCATGGGATGTTCACTCCCCATTAATGTACTTAGTCTACACCACACAGTACATGAGCATTATTACCCTCTTTCTCTTGAGCATGCTTTACCCTTTCCCAGTGTCAAAATCTTTACAAAGAGCACTGAACTGGGAATCTTTTAGAACTTCTGTTTAATTGTAGCAGACATGCCAATTCAGGATGCCAACAATAGCATACAGTAGATGTTGTGTGTGGTTTTTCATAGCTATTGGGATAGTGTTTCTTTGACAGACTGGATAATGAAGTAGGAGGAGGTGAAGGGCAACTTCTGCTAGACATGTGTACGTGTTAGAAGCCATGTGGCTGAAAGATTCAAACAGCTATTCAGTGAAAAACGAACAAAAAAATGTCCTTCTAAAATGTTTCCAGTGTCGTTTTTAATTAGAATAGCCTTGACAATACATAATGGTTCATCCATTTAACAAAGCACAGAAGTTTTAGCCTTGAAAATCTTTGCTAAATAAGTCATTAACTTTGGGGCCCACTCATCATGTGTAGATTCATGGGTTATGTAGCTTTAACATCTACCAAAAGTTGTGTTTTCCCCTCTTTGAAGACCATATTGCTAGGAGTGTTGGTACTTAAGACACCTGAAGCTTTGGCCCTTGTAAATGTAGAGGTGACCATAAGTGTTATCAGCTTTCAAACAACTTCAGTGCCATCTGACTGAGGAGAGTTGCACACTGCTAGCTTGAGAAGCACAGGTGAGGAATACGTGCACAGCTACTAATATAATTTCCCATTCTTTCTGTTCATGGTCCGTTCAATTTTTGAGTCACTCTGAAAAGGTAATATTCAATATATGTACCTATAGTCCCTTAAAGACATAATTGTCTGATTTAAGACAAATTTAACTGGTAAAACAAACCATTCACAATGAGGTTTTGTTATATTCTTGGGGATATGTGACTTTGGGGGGATAAATACAGTATTTGATGTATGCACAGCTTATGCATTCTCAGCAGGCCTTTCATTTCACTGGTGACTCTTTATTTAGCACTTTGTGATCCTTTCTGTGGTTCTAGAGACGTTGGCCTTGTACTTGCCCTCTGCTCATGCACATTGCTGAGCAAATAAACAAAGGCTCCAAAAGACAATTTCCTTAATCAAGATATATCCATCCAGCTGCATGCTGAATTTCAACAGCTCCTGAGGAAGCAAATAAGTTACAAAGTACATGACATGCCTTTGACAAACAATGTCAAACCTACTGAAGACATGACTGATGTCCTAATCTAAATGAAATGAGAGTTTTACTACTATATTGATAATATTAATTAAAGTGTAGTCATTACAAATAGCTACAGCTACAGCTACAGACATTCTTCTGTGTTTGAGATAAAGATTATCTCATGATCAAGGACAAACAGTTACAATCCATTTTGAGGGGTATCTTTTAATGCATAGAACAGAATATTATCAAAATAATCTTCCATACCCAAGCTACAAAGAGAACCACTTTTCAAAGGCAAAAGGCTAGGGTTGCCCTCATACAAGGAAAAGAAATTTCCTCATAGTCTATGCAGCCTTGCTGCACTTCACCCTACTTTAATTATTTGAATACTTTGAGACATTTGAAAGCTTTCTCAGATTTAATTACAACAAAGTTTACAAAAAAAGAGTTAAATAAGACAGGAAAGGCCTCCTGAAAACAGAAGAAAGGATGAAAGAAAGGCACGAGCAAGGAGGAGTAAGAGGCA
The DNA here is from genome assembly GCA_013401275.1 of Pandion haliaetus. Taxonomy (NCBI): domain Eukaryota; kingdom Metazoa; phylum Chordata; class Aves; order Accipitriformes; family Pandionidae; genus Pandion; species Pandion haliaetus. Next base: position 18,530 of record VYZV01007207.1, on the reverse strand, counting down.
AGGGAATTCAGCATTGCCTTTAAAATGAGGGTTTTTCCAGCTCTGCTTTTCATTTAACTGACCTTGGGAAATCATTCTACTCATGAAGAAACATTTCAGGCTTCTGGAACAGGGAAGTACAGTGGTTCTGCTGCGATACAGACACCACCAATGTATTTCTGTTCTTGCTCTGCAGTGATGGAGAGGAGTGAGGAGCCCAGAAACAGCTCTTCCTTCTGAAGGTTTTCTTGTGTCACCATCAAAGCTCTGAAAAGTAACATGCTTTGAGAGAGTGTCTTGTCCAACAGTGTCACACTTTCTCTAGACCCTACTCCAGCAAGAGGAGCAAATGACCTGGTGCTGTGACAGCACCAAAGATAATACGCTCCATAGACCGGGCTGCTAGGGAGAGTTCAAAATCACCAGATAATCCAGAGGAGGAGGAAAGGCCTGAGACTAGTGCAGGAATTTCCAGGCTTCCTTCTCGCATCTCCTCTGCAATGGTTACTTCAGAGAGATCAGCCAGAATGCTGTTCCCAGGTACATGAAGGATCCCTTACACCATTCTGAAAGGGTTATGCACCATCAAGAAATTGTAAGTGTAACACACTGGGGGCCAGAGTTTCCTCAAAGTAGTTTGTCTTCCTTCGAGTTCAGCCCGAAGGTGCGCTGTAGCTCTCTGAACCATAGCTCTCCAAACCATAGCTCTCCCAATGGAAAGAAAATATGTCCATGAATTAATTAAAAATGTTGCTAAGTCCTCAGAAGCATGGGCTTATACAACTATCGATATATTAAAAAATAAATGAATAAAATAAGAAAAGTACGTGCTTAACTTTCCACAGATCTTGAAATTGATGAACTACATAGAGACAAATATATGCTTTTGTAAAACAAGCCATCAAACATTTTTCATTAAACTGTTTTTCATTTTTTCAGGCACCTCTGTAATACCTTTGGCATCCGAACATATGAGTTCACTATTTGAAACTGCTAAAATACAACGCTCGATAGTGTGCTCTATAACATTTTTCATCAATTCCTTTTACAACTCCTAGCTGCCTGCCAAATGTTCAGCTAAAAAATCTTATCATTTAGCCCTCTGTTTATCTGTTTATTTTGGGTTTTTTCCCCCCCTCTTGAAGCTGGGAAAAGCAACAACATATGTTACATTTAATTCCACAAATCTGCTTCATCTTTTTGCCATTCCCCAGTGGCTCAGAAAACAATGTTTCAAAATATACTCTATCCTTTATAATTAAAATAAATACAAGTAGAATTTAATATAAATATGCATTTTTTTGTTCTGCCTTGGCATATGTCTTCAATCAAATTTCGTTGAGACTGACACACTATTCTCTAGGTTCATGGGTAGAAACAGGCTCACTCTTTCTCAAACCATTAAACTGACTCATTTCCATGTTGACTCTGGACATATCAGTGTTATCAGAAAAACAGTTCAACACTTCACTCTTGTTTTGCTGAGATGTGCTTTACAACTAGCACATCAAACCTCTCTGTTCCAAGCATGCAGTATCTCTTTTTTCCCCTTGCAATAACACTAGCAGCACCAATAATAATGACATTTCTCTCAGTAAAGGTATTGAAGGAGTTCAGCATCCTTACTACAAACCTGAACTGGAACAGAATTCTGCTACATAACTGGCAAAATTATTACCCTCCCTTCAACAATTTATTGTCAAAAATCCCTAGCAGAGTAGCAAAGGTTAAAAAATAGCATTCTTCAGTGAAGAAAGCAAGCATCCTTTAACCACTGTGCTAACTTGTTTACCCTTTGCAAGGCAAGTACCACAGATCTAGTGACTGACTGCTCATCAGTGAAGCCTATTTTTCCCTCATATCCCCTACAGTCCAGACAGCCATCTCCCTGTGTGGATGGATGGTAAACTTTTTGACATTCACAGCTCCTGGCTTACACATTTACAAATTTTTCCGAACAAGGTAGGAGAGTAGCTCAGTCCAGGACTGATAAATGCTTTTATTTTTTTTTAGATTACAAAGCACTTATCAGAAGTACTTTCAAAGGCAGTTATTTTAAAAGAACAAGATATTGCCTTACCCACACTGTGAAATTTTTCCCAAAGGCAAGGGGAGGAGAAAAAACCCATGGTGTTTCTAATGCTTTTTAACTGGTGAGGAACTCAGCAGAAAGTTCTGCAGTACGTGTGTGCACATGTGCATGTAGGTATATGAGCATATGCACATACGTGAATAGGTACACATGCACATATGTGTGCATATGTCCTGTGTGTGTGCATGCATGGACACACTTAGAGGTTTAAGAAAACAATATAAACAGTATCAGTATAGGTTATGAAGTATTGCAATAACACTAATAAGACAAGAATAATTGTTGTGCATTAGAAACAGAGAGAATGCCTATTACCTTGTAAAGGATCTTGTTACATTCTTCTATGGGCTCCTTTATAGAGTCAGTCTGATCTGCCACATGCCCATGTCTCACCTTCGGGACAACCAGTGAAATCCCCACTACGTGCTGCTGTGTAGGCACATGAATGCGTGAGAATATCAAAATATTTATTGAACTTGTTTTTTAACAAAATAATCTGTTTAAGTCAACTTCATGAAAAAGGAAGGTTTAAGTGCAGTGTTATACTATAAATTATCTTGTGAAGGAAATCACAAGAAAGCCAGAGCATCGGGAGCGTCTAACTTTTTTCTGTTTGCAGCTTTCATGCTCAGCCTGACTAGCTACATGTCCATCTCTATGGGTTTGGGGGTAGTGAAGGAATTGCTGGATGAGGGCTTGCTTCTGTGCAGGTGCAGCGTACTGTCTGACCAGGGCAGGACCGTACCAGTCCAGTACCAGGCTTGGTACGAGCATATGCTCTATTCACATTTTTTGCAAGAGGGAAATAAGACTCAGAAAGATTTCGCTGAGGATTATAAAGTTCTGGTGGGGACGAACATCATGGTAAGAGCCACCAGTGCATATAATAGACATCACAAACCACTATGTCAAGACTTATCTAGTGACAGGAAATTAAATGCTATTAAAACATGCATCTGAACTCTCCAGCTATACTATCCAGAGAGTGTTCAACTTTCATTAATTCGAGATGATACTTTTAAGACATCTTTTTTTCTGCATTAGAGACCTCCTACCCCCTTGAGGATACTGTAGTCTATTCTTCAACACCATTTATATCATAGGAAATGCACTTATTGCCAGGACAATCTTTCCTTTCTTTCTGCAGTCCTCAGCATATCCCAACTCCTCTGTTATCTCTGCTCTCAACACTGGAGCTCTGTACCATCATCTCAGAGGCTCTGAATAACTCTCCCATCTTTTAGGTTACCTCATTTTCTCAAGTATGGCTCTACTGAATACAACCAACAAGGCCAACCCAACCCTGTTGGTTTGTTTTTCCAGGATCACCATCATAACTTAATGCATGGGAAAACTTTTATGTTTGGGTTAGCGAAGCCAAGATTTTTATAGTTGTTTCCTCATACGGTCTGTTTTTTTAATGCACACATGACAAATGTAAACTGAAGCTATTTTGTGTGTTGGTTACATTTGTTCATTTACAGATACATTCTTCAAAAATGTGTTGGAGAGAAGGAGAATACAGAAGTTGGAAAGAGAGATGGGAAAAAGAAAGTGATTTCTGGAGACATAACACTATTGGTATTTGTAAGTTTAATTTCACGGGAAAAATAAGAGGATAGTGAAGTTTGTGCCTAATACTGTCTAATATTGACTGCTGGATGCTGTAAACCTATTTACTCCTCTTTGCTTCTGGGTCATTTTGCATACAATTTCATTTGTAATTTTTAAATATATATAAATTATTATTAACAGAATATTTGCAAACATCACTCATTAATGAACAGTTTGACAAGTGTAGAATATATCAATAAAGCTTCTACGTCAAAAGCAGCTACTACTGTACTTTGCTTTATTAACAATTAACAATCCCCTAGAACTAATCCTTTTATGACCCAAAAGAACTATTAATTTCTTAGTCTCCTCAGATAATGAGCTTTTTGCAAAAAAAAGTGCTTGTCAGACTGACCAGTTTTGTTTGTCACAGTGTCAAACCTTTGATTTTCTTAATATATTTATCTTGAATGTATTCCTGAAAAATTGGTAAGCTAGTGAGGAAGATGACAATTTGAATCCTGTTGATTTTTCAACTGGTGTACATACTGAATGATTAAAGATTCAAACAAAGATTGAAACAAAATCACAGGTATGTGAAACATGCAAAAGCCAATGGGTAACCATATATAGAATGAGGTACACCAATGCAAACTCTTAATGTCATGGTTGTCAAAATGCAACATGGTGAAATTCAAAAATTATTAAATCAGTCAGAGCCTAAAATGTCTAAAATGTGTTAACAATTCAGGGAAACCTAACCTCCAAATGTAGACATGTCCTGAGACAAGCTTTAAGAAAAGTCTTTTCTGAGACAAGAAAATAAGTTTTACTACATGGTAGCTGTTTGGTGTCAGAAAAACCCAAACACCATGCCCATACCACTCACTCTTGCCAAACCCTCTGTGCCTTCTTTTTCCTAGATCCACAATAAATTTATTGTTGTGTAAGCAGCAGCAAGTTATTGAATCTATTTCTGTTTAGATTCTGCAGATAATATCTTCAGTGCAGCCACCTATGTGCAATGGTAAATACATTTTGAGCTTCATAAAGGAAATACTTTTTAAGTTTTACAAATGATTTTTTTTAGCCACAGAATAAATCCTAGCAGTGGAACAAAACCAAAGAAGGCATTTTTCCCAAAAAGCTGTTTAACGTTATTTTAATAATAATTCCCTATTACACTACATTGAACCTGAGATTAACAGAGGATGTTAAGCAAATAAAACCTGGTTAACATAAAGTTTTAGTAATAACTTCTTACAAAATGGGTATACGTAAATAAAGGCACCATAAAATAATTAAAAAATGGTCTTTTAAAGGGGGAAAAAAGCTAATGTCAAATGGCTGAGGAAATTAAGAAAATGATTCATTCTAATGGATTATAAAACGAGAATCCATCCCTAGATTTTCTCAATAGTCAGTCAAGCTAATTGTTGATGAATCTTTCCTCTGCAGTGAGACATATAAAATCAGGAAACTAAACTATTTCTTAGATAAGAGTGACTGATTTTTCAGTCATGTTCAGGAGATTGCCAAATGTTTTAACAAAAACTATTTTTTTACTATACAAAGTCTTCTTGGAAAAATCAAGCATTTCACACAGAATTTTAAGCTTTTAATGTGAAAACAAAAATATCCTACTAAAAACCTTCTTCCAGACTTCTGCTACTTATATCCAAATATTTTTATTTTTAGTCAATGCTTTTCAGTTCTTCATTGCCAGAAAAAAAGAGGAGAAAATGTCCAAAATATTTTCTGACGAGTCTAAGTGCTGACTAGTGGACATGCTAAATTTAAACCCTACTACACAGTACATTGAACACATGATCCTTTTTTTATCTAGCTGCTGAGGAAAGGACTTGGGAACTTACCCTTTACTTCTCCAGTGTGAACATGTAGGCCAACTGATTCAGAATATTCACACAGTGAACTCTAGTCTTGCTGGATTTGTAACTATTTCATAGAAACATAGTATCACAGAATATCTCAAGTTGGACGGGACCCATAAGGATTGTCAAGTCCAACTCCCTGCTTCTCACAGGACTACCTAAAACTAAACCGTATGACTAAGAGCATCGTCCAGACACCCCTTGAACTCTGACAGGTTGTGCCATGACCTCTTCTGTGGGGAGCCCGTTTCAGCGAATGGCCACCCTGTCAGTGAAGAAACTTCTCCTAACATCCAAACGGAACTTCCCCTGACGCAGCTTCATTCCACTTCCTTGTGCCCTATCATTGGTGTCATTGTTTAACCCCAGCCAACAGCAAAGCACCACGCTGCCACTCACTCACTCCCCTTCACCCGGTGGGATGGGGGAGAGAATCAGGAAAAAAAAGTAAAACTTGTGGGTTGAGATAAGAACAGTTTAATAGAACAGAAAGGTAGAAAATAATAACAATAATAAAATGACAAAAATAATAAAATAATTGGAATATACAAAACAAGTGATGCACAATGCAATTGCTCACCACTCGATGACCAATGTCCAGTTAGTTCCTGAGCAGTGATCCCCCCCCAGGCCATGTCCCACCATTTTATATACTGGGCATGACACCACGTGGTACGGAATACCCCTTTGGCCAGTTTGGGTCAGCTGTCCTGGCTGTGTCCCCTCCCAACTCCTTGTGCCCCCCCAGACTTCTCGCTGGCTGGGCATCAGAAGCTGAAAAATCCTTGACTTATTCTAAACACTACTGAGCAAACAACTGAAAACATCAGTGTGTTATCAACATTCTTCTCATACTGAACCCACTGAACCCAAAACATAACACTATACCCACTGCCAAGTGACCTCAGCCACTCCTCATAAGTCTTGCTCTCGAGACCTTTCACCATCTTGGTCCCTCTCCTCTGGACACACTAATAGTTTGATGTCCTTCTTTGTTCAGCATTTGTATTGAATGGTGTGAGAGACCGTCACCAAAAACTAATCTAGATGATCTGAAGGTGCTTTGCAACAGCAAAAAACAGCTGAAGAGATCTGAAAGAGTTGCCCTTTGTGATTGTTCTTGGGCCAATGTTTTTGTTAAATGTTGAAAGGGAGGAGTTTCTTCACACTAAAACACCTTCCAGAATAAGTAGTTGTGAAGGACCAGTCACTGAAGGCAGTGTATAATTTTCCCCTAAACAGCTGGTGCACTTAGAAATTTTTAATACTAACTAGAGCTCCAAATTTGTAAGATGCCCTTGACTTAATTTGATTGCAGAAACCCTCGAATTAGATTCTCAAATGTTCATCTAGAAGTTAAAAAAGTATACCCATGACTTCCTCTCATTGTCACAATGAACACAAGGAAAGGATGAATTCACTTTGGACAGATTGGAACATAACAGTAGAGGTGAAGAGAAATATTCTGTTAAGCAGTTAATTGTAAGAGCCACATGCTTGCAACAATACCAGAACTCCTCCATTCAGTTTTGCAGTGCCTTAGTATCTATGTAAAGTGCATGAGGTCAGAAGACCAGCATCAGATGTTTAAAACTGTAATGGTATTTTAATAAAGATTTTAGTCAACAGGATTTGTAAAACTGAGAGTTGTGATTTACAGCAATGGTATGCGTCTTAGCTTTGAGATGTCTATTTTTCACTAAAAGAAAATCCGAGTCTCAAAATGTCCTTAACATAACCATAATTTTCATAAAAATGAAAGATAAAAGAGAGGTATGTAGCTCAAATTATTTAGAGAGTTTTGGAAACCAAAAGCTACCAAATCTAATTTTCTTTTTTGCTGTGTTCCCAGATTAACAGCCTGCAAGCATATTGCCGTAAGAAAGTATTTGTCACAATCTAAAAAAAATCTAGCATTCTTGGGAAACATGACATCCAAGTGGATTTTGTGGAGACATGTTTCCAAAGTCATAAATGGGTTAAACCCTCAAAAGTTAAACTGATTCCAAATTCCTTGAAACCAGCCCAAAGCAAATACAAAAAGAGGGGCAGAGGAGGAAGAAAACTTTCCCAGCCGACACTTCCCAGCGTGCTACTGTGCATTAGTTATTTACATACTAATGCCCCACACTTACCAAAGGTACTGCATCATAAAAGTAATGAAAATATAATAAATCATTAACAGTGGCTGTTACAGGCACATAAAAACTAATTACATCTCATTCTGTTTTTGAAATTGCCATATGTTCAGGTTCTAGGATTTGAAACCTTGCACATTAAGGGCTTTTATGTTTTGCTTTATTCTGGATACAGTGGAATAATCTAGAATTAATCCTCCTAATGCACGACATGGTGATTTGTGACTGCTTTTGAAGATTGCCTGACACTTCTGTTAGAAAAGCCCATTTTCAGATGCTTAAACTTAACCAACGTGCAAGATATAGGCTGATATTTTTTATGCCACTCAGGTTGATATATTATTTTACATTTCAGCCAAGAAATGTAAGCCATTTCTGAGAGCAAGACAAGAGAAAATGTGTTGTTTTACCCACATTAATTGTAGTAATAATAATAATGCTGATTGAAAAAAGGAAAAAAAGAAAACAAAACAGCTGAAAAAAACTGACACAAGCCACTGTTGAAAAGCAGTTTCACAAGAGTACCACTGAAGTCCAGATGTATCTGTCTGTCTGTGATTCCCAGTAAGGTGCAGCCAAATTTACAAACACAACTCGACATGACCAACAGCAGACTTGTACATGTGAAAGAGAGTTTCGCTGCCAGCAAAAGAGAATCAGCACTTCAGGCTCTGTGAACATCCCATTTATATTGCCCACCAAAAGCGCAGAACTGCAGAAAACTGAAAGACCTCTGGGTTGTTGTGAACTGTAACAGGACAAGGGTGGGACACTAATACTAAACAAGGAGCCTAGGAGGGAAACTAAGAGCTGGAGCCAGTGGGAATGGAGAATGCACATGTGGCTGGAAGGGTGACCACATGCCAAGTCAGAGAAAAAAATTGGATGATGAGTCAGGAAGAACTGGCACTAGCTAAACAAACACACTGAGGCAAGGAGAAAATGTCATTTGAAGGAGTGGGATGAGTGGTGAAAAAGCCAGGGCAGTGGACAACTGAGTCAGGAAAAAAGAGAAAGGTTTATTGGAGACAACGCAACATAGATCAGGTATGGGAGCAGTAAGTCCCCCACTTTTATATCACATTTCCTTCTCAGAGCTTGCAAGAGAGACTAAATTATATTGAGTGTTGTGATTTGTCTCTGCATAACAACTTCTATTAATTCAACTGGGAGACTCTTCCCCAGTAGTCCTTGTCTCTGTACAACATGGCAGCTCACTGCTGCTAGCCTCCCTGCTCCACTTCTAGAATGAACAGTAGAGGTTTGCACTCTGGATTTTACAGTTCCACAATGCTGATTTTCTTTCATGTCACAAAAATGCCCAAAGACTAGAACCACTAGGTTGTTCCACTTTGTCTCTTGAAGCCTCACTTGCTTTCTTTGTGGCTTTTTCTCTCCCTCATGCACACACATACACGTGCACACCCCCCCACCCCCAACACATACACACAGGGTAAAATTAAATCTGACAAGGCATGCAGATGAAAGCTGGGAAATAGTGCAATTATCATTTCCCACGTAATCTTAATTCAGCCCTTTGTGCACAGATTTTAGGGTACAGTTTATAAAACTGCTGTGTCATTTCGAAAAAAGAATGGGCCTGCTCTGGGAAAGAATGACTCAGGACATGAAGACAGTGTTACCTACAGAGGTGAAAAAGGGAATGAGGCAGAACCTCAGGAAAACTGGTTATAAACTCCAAGATCAGTAAAGAAAAGAAAAATTCAATTTCCTTGAAACCTGATAGTTTTCTTGGGTTTTTCCAGTTCTGATTTCAAATAAAATCACAACACTATTAATTTAAAAAAAATGAAAATTACAAACATTTTGCCCTTTTTAGTCAATAAGATATTATTCAGAGAGGATGAAAAATATGTTGAGAAGCCCTTCACTACAAAAATAATTAATAAAGAAAAAAATGAAATGCTTAAATCCAAACACATCAAACAATACATGTTGCTAAATGTTGAAACATTATTCTGTTTTTCCCCATGTTCTGAGCAAAGACCTTGGAGAAAAAAGATACAATCTTAAGAAGCCTTTTGATTTCGAAAGTTTCTCCAAGTTCTAGTCTCATGACTTCTGCAGCTGAATCCTCCCTTGAGGAAACGGATAAGACAATAACATGCTCCAGACTTTCAGTGTGGGGCTGGACAACTCCATGAAGCTGAACTTTTCCTAGATCAGCTGCTAATGGGCTGTTCTTCATTTTCTGGTTGTCTAGATTTATGTTCCTGGATGTGACCCACAAAAAACCTGGACCCTCAGAATGATAACTGAAGGTGGTAGAGAGACTGCACTTTGAATGTTCCACGCTTGTCATAATACTAAGTTACCTGAAAAAAATCCAGGTCCTGCCTGTCTTAAATTTGGCACTGAAAATTAATGACTGGTCAACCTTCATGTCTGTACTGTGACTATAATACTCCAGTGTGAAAAAGAAATGTTTGTGAAGTGTTTGTTCTCCATTAACATATCCCATAATAAATCTCAAGAGAAAATGAGTAACATTGTTTTCAGACATGGGTTTGACTAATATGCAGTAAATGGGCCACACAATGAGTAGCAAGGAAAAATTATTGAACAGTTGCTAATTAAACCAAGTACAGCTATCCCAGTCTGTCCAGTCTGTGCACAGAATTATGCAGAAATCTTGTGAGGGGGACAGAGGAAAATAGATCTCCTAGTGCACGGGTGGAAGAGGTAGAAACTGGGTTTATGTAGGAAACTTCAGTTTCTACGTTTCCACTTTTTGTACTTTTCCCATTACTTGCGAACGATATCATTTATAGGGGAACAAGCTACCAACTGGTCACATTTAATGTCAGAATTGCGGCACATCATCTTCTATTGGCAGGTGCAACTACTTTAGAAAATCAACATTTTTACTTTCAACAATGTTATAGAAGACTTCTGGCACACAACCATCTGGGTGTAGGATACACTATGAAGGTCGTTTGAAGGTTGTTTATTTATGTTGGCACGATACTGATTTTTACACTCAATTTTGCTTGTCATCTACATTAAATGCAGTGCAAGTTGTGCACAAGGTGCTGTGAGAGACAACTGGCTCTGTTGTTAACATGGTACCCTTTCCGCTCATCATAAGGACATCTGGCCTGATGGAGAATCTGCTCTGAGCAACAGTTGCCATTCAGTGATCTGCACAAGTGTTTCCCAACTCTATGACTTATAAAATGACTCCATGACTACTGATGACCCTCAACATATATACCTGGAGACTTTCCAGAGGACTGCTCCTTAGTGTATCTACAGCTCTTTGGCCTTCATGGCTGGTTAACAAAAGGAAGAACAAGCAGTTGTAATCCTTCCAGTCATTATTAATCTGAACAAATATTGTCCTAACATGACTTCTTCTAGGCAGCGTAGTTGGAGAACCACATTCCAACATATCGAGATTGTCTCCACATACCTGGCCATCTGCATAGTTTCAGCCAAAAGTGTAAGAACTTTGTTAGACTACATTCTCTTACTTTAACATCTAAGGACAAAATGATGAACATGAAGAATTCTACCACGTCTGTTTTCTGGATAGAAAAATCTATTCCAAATCAATCAATCAATCAATCAATTATTTGTCTGGTAATTTAATTTCTTGGTAGAACAGCACTCTAGCTATCTGATAGCAACATGTTTTCCTTCTAGGTTTGGCAACCATCAGCAACCAACAATCAGGCAGATTTTTCCTGGCATTTCTTTGTCTAGAAGTTGGAATGAAAACAGAAACAACTTTCATTAGCTGTAGTGGCTATTAGAAACCTCATCTAATTCAAGGGCTAGACAAAAATGAGCAATGCTCAGTGACCTAAATTCCTCACATATTAACACAAAGCATATTTTTGTTAGAAGCCAATATTCTTAGAAGTTATTTGAAAAGACTGGAAATCCACAGGAACAGGGAAAGGGACAAATCCAGTGTTTCATATAAAGACACCCATGCCATTCCTTCCAGCCCCCTCTGTTTCCATCTCTCCCTCTCTTCCCTTCTCCCATGCACCAGAGTACTTTTAGGAAAAATTGCAAGATACTCATTACTTTGGTATCTCAGTTGCATTATAAGACACACAGTGTCACTTACAGATCTGAATTCTCTTCACAAATCTTATTTTCAAGGCTACTTAGTGTGTGTAGATACTGGAGCCCCAGGGATCTCCCAGTCTGTACCAAAAAACATAACAGCAAAAAAAAAAGGTTTTCCTCAAGCTCTTCAAAATGTCTTCAAAAAATAGCTTACAAAGAATATCAAGAACAGACAGCCTGTTTAACCTAAAATTGGTTAAATATATATGTTGCTGAAGTTTAAGAAGCCATGTATTCATTATTCTATGAGCTACTTGAATAAGGTCTAAAAATAGCTGTTAGGTAAAGCACAGGGTATATACACTGTGCTTCCATTCACTTCAGTGCAAATCTAGGAAATTCAGCTGAAGCTGAAAGTCGTAGAGATAGATCCAGCCATATCCATGTTATTGGATCCAGGCTCTTTAGTATAAATTGCACAGGTAGAGGGAAATGGGAACTAGAAACAAGAAAGGAAATTAGAGGTTCTAAGTCATTTAGGAGACAGTGGGTGCATTAGTAAAGAAAAGAACAAGATTAATATTTTAAAGACAGTTTTAACATGGCAACTTCCAAATATTCATTTGGTTGTACACAACTTCCTTAATACCAACCTAGAATGGAAAACCACTTGTGAAATAATTCCTCACTTAGAGAAAAAAAACCCCAAAACCTAAAACAGTCACACTTACAAAAATAACTGTCTACAGTTGTCTAGAGTTCTGTTCTTTTGAAAATGCCAAGAGATAGAAACAAACAAATGGATTTCTTCAGGCTTTTGTCGAGGTACACCAAAGATGTAACATTAATATAAGAAAATATACAGTGTGTTATTTATAACCACAATGGAAAAGGACAGAAAAATTACAGAAACCTAAAGAAAACTGTTTCTCCTACAGCTACAGTAATCAAAGTCATAAAAAGTAAGACAATTCTCTGAGGAGAGTACTAAGCACAGAATTAAGCGCAAGGAAGGGAAAAGTATTTGTTGATATTATATACCCAATATTTCCCAAACCTAAATCAAGTTCCTCTTACAGGTGAAAAGAAAATCCACTGCCTCTCCAAAAGGAATGCAAGAGTAGTAGCAGAAGGATGTTCTGGAACTCTAAGACTACACCAATTATCCGTACCTATTTCTGCATGAAATATTCCAGCTAGTATTGGATTGGCTAATACACCTTCAATAATACCATATTTTATGTCAGTGGTCTTATTAACTACTGTCATCTGCACGTTTTGCTTCCTCTGCAAATGTCACTTTTGGGACTGTCATCAGAACAGCATACGGTGATGCTAAAATATTGCATGCAGGGTCTGACTGTGTGCTCAACAAAAGCCATCAGTTCAAAACTACTTCAGTTGGAATATTTAGAAATTATTTAATAGGATCACAGATTTTAGAAAGATTTTCTTAACTGATAAAGAATTGTTTGAAAATCTGACCCACAGAAAATAGATTTCTTGCCCTTCTGTTTTGACAAAGTTTTTATTCATGACAAATTGTCTAATTTCTTCATTTGTTCTCAGATTGTATATAATGCTTCTTTAAAAGAGGACAGAGCAGATCAGGTAGGATCTCTTGAAAAAAATTGGAAAAGATTGTGCCTTCTCTTGGGCAAATAAGCATGTCTGAAGAAAGATGCTTTAGGGGTGTGTTATGGGTTTCTGTGGCGCGGTTTC
>VYZV01007206.1:14372-28522 GCA_013401275.1 Pandion haliaetus | reverse complement strand
AGCTTGTGCAAGGATAATACCTCAAAATGGTTTAAAATTCATATGTGACCTCAAGATGACTTGTGAAGTGCTCTTCATATTTGTGGTCTGAGATGGTACAGAAGGGAGTTATAGCTTCCCTTCATGAAGGAACTGATAAATCAGGTTTAAATGTCCCTGTGTGCTAGCAGCTGTGCCTCAAACTGTGTTACCAAAGTGTAATAGGGTAATACTATCCAAATTTGATATGACATAATAGTATGTTTCTCTGAATTTTCCACAGGGCTCTGATTCTTTCTCATTGGATTCTGTGGGATTTCAGGTCTGCATATGCTTGTGCTTTTTTGCATGCCTTCACAAAACATGTAAGTTCAGTCTAGATTGTTCTTATGTTTGGCTGCAGTCAGAGCTTTGTAAACATTGTTGGAGACCAGAATTTATTAAAGATTTACACTCACATTCTTAATAAAAGAACACTTTTGAATGATGAATTATGTATTCTATAAATTCTTCTTAATATTTTTCCTTATGACTAAAGCAAAACACACACTGGAGCATAAATTCTGTTGTGACTGAAAGGTGGCACTGGAATAAATTTGGTCCAATACCAGAAGATGAGAGAAACTTCTATGATGGAATATGTATGTCAGAAGATAAGGAAAGGAAAACAAAGTAATAAACAGTAAGGAAATCAGTTGGAAGCATTTTGCATTCAGGACATACTTGTTGGTAAATAATTCCATGCACAAAGGATGTCTGTGGTCCTCAGGCCATCCAAGATGCAGTATAAATGCTAACTCAACTCAAGGTCCTTCCTACTTCTCTCTACTTTTTTCCTCTTTTGTGAACAAGGTTAGTTCATATCTACTTCTCTTTTTCTATTTGCTGAATTCTTGCCTTCATGACAATTTGATTGCTGTTCTTTTTTTCTCCACAGTATTCTGGTATTTGCTGGATCTTTTGGGGGAAAACTTTTTCTCTTCAAAAAGTTTTATTTTGCTGTTAGAATTGCAGGTATTTCTGGAGTCCCAACTTAGACATACAGATCCTTGAAATGGTGATATAAATTTATTCAAGTGTGGGCTTTCAGACATGCTAAGTGACTTGGAAAATCCTAATAATAAGAAGAAAGATTAACAAACTGAATTGGTAGAATACCTGTGCAAGGGGGTTGGAACTAGGTGATCTTTAAAGGTCCCTTCCAACTCAAACTATTCTATGATTCTATGATTAGAGACATCTATGTGTGCAGTCATCTTTCAAGTAGCAATGCGCATTTTATATCTTTAAGGGTCTTATTCATCACTGTAATGCCTGAAATGTCAATTGGGTTGATATGAAAACAACACTGTAGAGGATGTGGATGTATTTCTCTTCAGAAATGTCATCCAGAAAAATCCTTTTCTTTGCTGTTTATTCCATGGAAGGCTTCTTCAGTGTTCCTATATTTGTTATTATGAATCTAATACAGGCCACAGTGAGAAACAAGAGGGTAAAATGAACCAGATACTAAAAGAAATAGCTGGAGAGTGAGGAAGCTAGGAAGGTTTAAAGCAGAGGTTTGTGGGTTTTAAAAATCAATTATGTCAAACCACAGGATTTTGAGCTCTAAATATCACTTTCTCAATGAAGACAAAATGAAGCTGCATACTATTAGAAGGAATAGTCATACTGAGTTCAGCAAGGATATTGGCTCTAATCACATATCCTCAACCTTCTGCTATAGTAATCAACATGGACTTCAATGTGATAGAATCCAAAAGTTCTACTTGGTGTCTTACAGTTGCCAAGCTTTGAAATTATGTTATGGGGTGCAATGACATCTCCTGCAAGTTTAGAGAAATGGTTTCAGGGACTGTGAGGGCAAGGGGAAAAAATAGCAAAAATAGAGGACGGCTGAGCACCCAACAGACTGAGATGGGCATAGGAAACAGTGAACTTTGTGTTTATCGGTGTGTTGGAACCAGACACAGGGAGTATGCAGGGAACCCCTGGACTTCTCATGGATGGCACATCTGTGGACAAGTTGTCTAGGAAAGATTTCCAAAGACCTCAGCTTCAAGTATGCTTAATGATATTGAAATTTGTACTTCTTCATAGGCAAATTTGGAACCTGGAAAATAATTCTTCATTTCATTTTCCAGATGTCTATTGAACTCTATACAAAAGTACATTGTGGCTAGGTATTACTCATAATTACTACTTCTACAATGTTCTGAATACCTGGGACTGGATCTCAGTAGTGTCTTTCCAGACATACAGCCAAAGTACTAAAAGTAATGATACATGTATGTGTTCTGCTGCCAGCTATTCCACTGGATCACCAACAAGTGAGAGAGAATTATTTCAGCCTCCACCTTCTTGTAGCATATTTAAGAATTCAGTTTCCTTCCCAACCCACTCCCCACTCAAATCCTAAAAGGATACCTGGAAAGGTCCTGTTGTTCTGATACCTGAGCTGAGTAAATGTAAGTGCAATATGACTCCTACACTGCATTCACTTATGGTCCTGTATTTCAGACTTGCCTCCATCCTACAGACATGTCCTGCTTTGAGCGGTGTCCTTCCACCTGGAGCTGAACATAAAATATCTGAACAGACCCAAGAATTCACTACAGAGTAGTGTGCTGGCCTGTGGAAAATGCAGCTAAGGCCAGAAGATCAGAAGAACACAAGGATAGTGTCCAATACTGGCAATCCTGGGTTACCAGTTCTCCACACAGAAAGCAATCATCAGTCCATGCCTGCTTTTGAAACTCAATTCGTAGTTCTTCTGCAGGCAAGGAGTGACCTTCAGCCAGTTGCTTCTCCATCCTCCAAACAACTGTGGACAGATTTGCACTGTTGCTTCTGAGATCTGATTATGATTTTAATATTAATAGCAATACACAACAATAGAAGTGTTCCTGAATACAGCTGCCTGTCCCTCCATTTCTTATTGAACAGATTTTAAGTGCTTAAGGTTCTATTTTCCACTTTCTAAAACTGGGAGTCGGGACCTCCAAGATGGAACATGCATGAAAGGAAGCAACAGGAATAAGATGGGAAAGGTTATTTGCTGTATTAGCATTAGGTAGGATGTTTGTCATCATTGACTGTTTAGCAAAGAGGCAAGCCTTGGATCAGGAATAACAACCTAAGTCTTACCTGTTCCAGCAGAGCACCTTCATCTGAAGGCTGCAGAGTCAATGTCCATTTCTCTAGGACATACAAAGCCGTAATAGTTTTCATGTGTGAAGCCACAGCTGCAAGGGCAAGTGTTGAAAGTGCCTTTTCCTAGGGTAGTGTTATGACCATGTGATTAGGGCACTCTCTGCAATGTGAATGAAGAGACTTTCAGCACCAGCATGTACCCTGGTTCCTGGGTGAGTTGAATAACAACCACAGAAGCTTCTGGGTAAGTTGCTGACTGAGATGCACCAGTGCTGCCTTCCCTAGCAGTCTCCTTAAAGAAAATGCAAGCTCAACCCTGTTTTCAAAGTACTTCCTCTGGATCTGGTGAAAAATGCCATCTTGCTCCCCATGGAATCTCTTGTTAGTTTGTTATACACTCCCCTTATCAGAGAATTTCAGCTGTAAAAATAGAGTTTTATATAAATTCTTGTATTGCTTTTCTTTCTTTTTTTTTTTTTTTTTTTTTTTTTTTTTTATTTTTTTTTCCCCCCCACACTCTCTTTTTNGTAGTGGTGACCCTGCCCGGACCCATACTCAGCTCCTTCCCCCAGAACACCACTGTGGGATCCTCAGCATCTGCCGCTGTTGGGAGCGTGCTTAGTGCTGGGGGGGTCCCCATCTCCTCTGGCAGCTCCTTGGGATTTGGGAGCTTTGGCTATCCAGGCCTGGGCAGTGGGTACAGCCGGCCCTACCGTCGCTACAACACCTACCGCAGTGGCTTCTATGGGCCGTGCTAAAGCGTGAGAAGCAAGCAGGAAGAAATGACCAGGAATGCTGAAGCACAACCCGACACAAGACTGAGCTCATGGCCATGGTTTTCAGAAGCAATGTTAGATACCCACAACTCCACCTGAAGTTAATGGAACTGTTGGAGTGTCATTCTCTAAAATGAGGCCCCTACTCTTGTTATACTACTTTGTATTTCTAATCAAGTATGTAGTTCTGTTGTGCATCACTGTGTTTCATGCTACCTGGTGTAAAACTTATAATTTAGACAGCAGATGGGACTTAATTGTCAAGGTGCAGTGCTACACTGAAAAAAGGGCTCTGTCTGTGGAATACATCACCATGAGATGTGACATTCTTCCCATATTGAAACCTGTTGGTTTGCAGTATTTTAATCCACTTTTTGATATTATTAAAGTTATGCTTTTATTGTATCTCCAGTCTCCTCTGATTTCTTTCTTCCCCTCTTATCTTATTTTGAAACTTTTTCTGGGTGAAATTCACCACTGCGTAGATCATCGCTACCAGGCAGAGACATGATATGAATACTGTTTGGGCCACTAATAAGTGGAGAAGAATGTGTGTTTAGAGCTCAAGATCAAGAAAATATTTAATTTTGCAGCTGAAATGCTTATTGATTCCACACTGACTCATCATAATACTTGGCTTTCTGCATCTCTGCCAAGAAATTATTCTCAAGACTGGAAGCTTTTTATGATCTAACAGAATGGCAGGGTATCTAATCTAGCATACAATGATACTTGTTTTAAGGAATACTGTTGTGATTCACACTCTCAATAACTCTGACCTGGAGCTGCAGGGTGTAAAGAAAGGTTTACATTCTTTTACCATCAAATCTCTGCTTGAATGGTTGGGTTTGTGAAGGAAAAGATGAATGGCAGCAGAAGTCTCAAAGGAGGTATACACATAGATTTTGTGACAGCGAGCAAAACTGATCTATTTACTTGATATTTATTACATAAGTACTGTGTATTTTGGGGCTCCTTATAAAAGCCTGGCTGTGTTTACTGTCCTGGATGCAGCCCTACAGAATTCTAACAAAAAGCTCATGTCAAGGAAAATAAAATAAAATATAGGACACTTGTAGGCATTAAAACCTTTAGAAACCCTTGCAAATAAATTGTTTTTGCTGAAAGTAAGGACCTGAGATTGAAACCAGATTTGCTACTAAAACAATACATTTTGAGGAAAAGTTGAAGAGATTTTCACATTTGGGAAGGTTTGAGGCATTCAAATAATTCTAGTTATATAAACTCTGTTGCAGCTGGTTAAATTGTTCCCAGTAGTTAAATTGCTTATGGTTTATGTACCAGTCTAGTCTCACTCTGGCATCAGATGAAAAGCATTCCTCAAAGCTTCTGATCTCAAAGACCTGTGGATCATTTGAATGCTTTGCACTAGTACACTCAGACCTCTGAAGTCAACATAAAGATGATACAAATTGCAATTCAAGTAAGTAATTTGTCAGCTTTTTGGCAATTTGGTAGTTCACCAGCCTGTCATGGGAGCACTCTTGTTACACAGAGGGTTTTAATTGAGTGTGTGGAATGTGAAACTTTATTACTGATCCATAAGTGAGAGCTTTTATGTCCTGGTTCACCAGCCTTAACAATCCCAAAAAGCACGATCCAAAGGCTCTCAACCTTTTGTGTGAACTCTAGGTGATAATTAGAATAAACTGGCAGAATATCAATGAAAACGTTTCCATGCTGTTAATGAGTCCATTTCTAAAATATTATATACCCTCCAAGGAAAAATGTTTATGTCCCTAGAGGGAAGAATGAGGAAAAGTTAGCATTCCTTGGCTATCTCATTTTACAGATGAAAGGGAAATGAATTCTCCAGGTGAGTGACTGCTTTCACCTACTATAAAGAAATAATTTTTAAAAATATATAAAAGGATGACAGGAAGTACGTTGGATAGTAGAGTTCTTGAGGAAAGGGAAGAAAAACACCCTCTCCTTTTATAGAAAAGGAGAGGAGAATTTTCTTGTGGAGAATCATTAAAATATGTAGACTTATAGGATTTTACAGAAGATGAAGGTTTGGCTTTATTTTTTAAATCAATTATGAAAATTTTAAATAAAATAATTAAAGTTTCTGAAGGTGTTTACCTCGAATTAGTTTGTGAAGTCTTTTGAGTGATCTTGACTCACACACCTTGAAATTAGGTTATTAGCCAGGTGATGTGAGCTTTGAGATCTTGTCACATACCTTGAACATGAGGTAGCATGAAACTGTGCATATTTGAGCCATTAGTGAAAAGCTGTTCTGATCTTTGAAGTCCTTTGTTCTTCTGAAGGACAAGACCAACGTATGTATAAAGACACTCTTCATTTAGAGTTAATTCATATCTTTTGCTGAGGGATGATGGTGCTAAGAGGAGAGACATGATCCCTGCTTTTTGCATACTTCTGTCTGTGCAAGTATTTCCAGAAAGTCGGAGTACAGCCAGGGAAGGCCACTGCAGGCTGCAGAGATGAAAAAAAATCATGTAATGATAAATGTAATGGAGAACTTCTGGGTGTAACTTCTATTGATGCCATAGTTTGGCTCCAGCAGAACACTACCTCTAAGAATCAATACTTGAAAGCAATCTTAAAAATGCACATTGATACTTAATTTGATGTGAAAATTGCTGCACATCCCAGTGCCTTACTGGGATTTCAGGTAGGAATAATGGTGATTCCTCAGATGAGAGATTGCACAGAAATCATATTGAGGATTAGAGGAAGTTAATAAATGTCATGAAATAATAAGATCAAGTAATCAAGCTCTTTCATTAGAAGTGTGATTCTTTAACATTGGCATGGAAAATGGAGTTAAAATTTATGATTGGGAAAAGAAATGCAGTCTTGTATGTGTTTGTATTAGCTGAATTCATACAAACTGGGAAAACTCTGGGTTAGCCCAAGCAATTTTAGAATGTGTTTTATTGTCTCTGGTCAGCAAATCTCACTGGTCTGAATTTTCTTTAACCTTTGCAATACTCATGGAAATTTGGTCCTTTTCTCAGCTGTGTGTTTGTGTGGGATTGAAATAGTGCAGAAGTGCAAAATTTGGGAATACCTATTATACATCTTGTCTTGTAGTAAAGCTGAGTCCTTGAAATGGAAATGCTTGTGATTTTAGCCCAGGCCCCCACCTCAGAGCTAAATGGTTATTCAACTAAAGGAGTGAAGTCTGGAATAACGATTATGCATCACATACAATCCCCTTAAGCAGTGTCTTGATGACTAAAATGAAACATAAAATGCACCTTGGCCTTAGGAGGCAATGTAATTACTGCTGTAATTCGAACAAGTCAGCACAGCCTTCCAAGCAATTAAGCGGGTGCACATTGGTGAACATGAAATCTTTGTCTATACTGGAATGTGAATGCAATAAGGGGAGGGGAAAAAATAGAGCAATAGTAAATGAGATTTTGAAATTAAAAAAAGGGGAGTTGATCAGTTTGGTGGATTTTACATGCAAAAGTATGTATCATTAAATAATTTCACGCATAATATATGTCTCTGGTCTGCAGGCAGTCTGGAACACGGTATAAAAGCCTATACAACACAAGACTTTTCCATCCACTTCTCTTGCCTTATTCGTCCAGGCGAACAGGTAAGTCTGAATCTACCCAGTGTCTTTTTAAATGCTAAACTGTTACCTTGATGACTACNNNNTGGTTATTCTTAATTCTTTATAAATATTGCTAGCTTTTTTCCTTTTGGGAAAGAAAATTAGAAAGGCTTACTCCTATCAAAATGAAAGGCTTTATTTAGTTGTGAAGCAAGATGTAATGAGACAGGACTTAGAGGACACTGGCAATATTGTTTCTCAAAACAAGCAGCTTCGTGCTCCATTTTAGAGATCAATGATAAGGGAGTAGGTAGGCAATGAACCTGGTTAGAAATACATTCTCATCTTAAGGAACTGGGACTAGCAAAACAAAAACAAACAAACAAACAAAATTGTGCTGAGTTCCAGGGTTTATGCCCAAGTCCTATTTTCCACAGGCAGAGGAGCGGGGATGCCAGCAGACTCAAATACATTGAATTCAAATCAAGGCAGAAACTTCTGATGAGGAAAATAAACATTTTTCACACTCCAAGTTTTCCTTTTCTGGTCATACAACATCTGGGAGCAAAGGAAGCTTCTCAAACACTTTTCTATAGTTCTGCAAATGCTGCTGGCTCGGCTATTAATGACTAAGTTCTAGCGTTAAGGCACTAAACCCAGTTACGTGTCGATGTTCATGTCGGGGCCACATTGCATGCCTGATGAGAGCTCCAACTGCTTTCTCCATCTTCTAGTACAGTCACAATTGCACCTTGTCCAGAGAGACAATGCAAAGGAAAACTACCAAAGAATGGGAAATGTCTTTGCTGGTAAGGGTTAGGGCAAACTTTACCATGACTGACACTACAGTTCAGAGGCCAGCCACAGAGCAGGGACATCCTCCAGCAGGCTTATAAAAATAAGAGAAACCTCTATGCTATTTTCATACTGCCTACTATTTTGAGCTAATAAGTGATTACCTCTCTGACCACCTTCTCTAGGTACTTTCACATATGTTGTCCTCTTACCTGACTTTTGTAAACTTAATACAGCTTTTATATTGCATTTACTTTCTTCCCTTTATTTCAGTCTTCCCTCTGTCCTACACACATGTCTTCCTACGACCTGTGTCCACCCACCCCCTGTGGCCCAACGCCACTGGCAAATAGCTGCAACGAGCCCTGCATCAAACAGTGCCAGGACTCGACATATGTGATCCAGCCCCCTCCTGTGGTGGTGACCCTGCCTGGACCCATACTCAGCTCCTTCCCCCAGAATACCGCTGTGGGATCCTCAGCATCTGCCGCTGTTGGGAGCGTGCTTAGTGCTGGGGGGGTCCCCATCTCCTCTGGCAGCTCCTTGGGATTTGGGAGCTTTGGCTATCCAGGCCTGGGCAGTGGGTACAGCCGGCCCTACCGTCGCTACAACACCTACCGCAGTGGCTTCTATGGGCCGTGCTAAAGCGTGAGAAGCAAGCAGGAAGAAATGACCAGGAATGCTGAAGCACAACCCGACACAAGACTGAGCTCATGGCCATGGTTTTCAGAAGCAATGTTAGATACCCACAACTCCACCTGAAGTTAATGCAGCTGTGGGAGCTTGGCATCTCCTAAAATCAGGCCTTTGCTTGTCTTATTCTTTGAATACTTCATACTTATGATGAATCATATTTTTTTCTATTGCTGTAGGTGGGACTTTATTGTCTCAGTTCACAGCAGCACTGAGAAAAGAAACCCAGGATGAAAAGACATATTAGCTGTTGTCTTACTGAATCCTAGAAATATA
This sequence comes from Pandion haliaetus, assembly GCA_013401275.1. Classification (NCBI taxonomy): domain Eukaryota; kingdom Metazoa; phylum Chordata; class Aves; order Accipitriformes; family Pandionidae; genus Pandion; species Pandion haliaetus. The sequence continues at coordinate 19,291 of VYZV01007206.1, read as the reverse complement.
TACTTATACTTTGTACTTTTTTATTCCACATTTTGGTCTCATTAAAGTTATGCTGCATCACAGTCCAAGTCTCCTGGTGTTTGAAAAACTTTTACCAGCTCACTTTTTGTAAAACTTCTTACTTTTTCTCTGTTTTATTAATTGAAAACTACTTTTTCGTGTTGACTAGAAGTAAGGCTTTAGCTGATGACCTCTATGCCAAGAAATCATTTTACAGCCAGGAAACTTTGGGAATAATGTATATATAAGATAGAGGCTTTTATAACAAAGTAGAGGCTTTCTGTGGAAATAAACTAGATACATTGTAGCAAAGTGGATACTGTATACAGAGTAGCTACTTTGTCTACAAGTACTATAGATTTGCTACATTTCCTTCCCCAAGTCTGGCTTTCCTCACAGAGGTAAGGCCATGCACTTAAACTACTTGTTACCAAGTTCCTCTTGTTCATCAGAAAGTGTTTCTGATGGCCATTGTCGGAGCAAAGTGGGACCCCAAAGAGAAAAGACCACAGGGAGTATGGGGGGAATGCTCTAAGAGGAGACCTGCTTCCCCTGCAAAATATATTGTGTGGTTTTTGTAATTAATGCCAACCTATCTAAGGCTACTTAAATGTAGATTTGAAACTCATGTTGTAAACGGAGCATCTGGTGCTTCTGCGTGGATCTTCATGGGCTGGTGCTGAAATAGTTGGGTTTGGCAGAGGTACTTGTGTACTCTCAGTGGTCACAAGCACCTGTGGAGTTAAATGACAGGATGAATCTTCACCCCGCACAAAAGTCTGTAATTTCAAATTTTATTTTGAGTATGAAAATCCTCCTCTTCTTACCAGGATGGAAAGACTTTAAATGAATGTTAGTCCTGGGTCTCCAGCTCCAAACAAGTAGGCTGTGATCTTTTCCTTCCTAAATGACTAATGGAAATGAAAGTAAAATCAGGGACCTGGCATGTAATTGCAGCAAAATGCAGGTGAGTGATATGTCATGTGACCCTTGGCAGAAAGAAATGATGCCTTGTGAAATGGGTTTATACCAGTGATTATAGGCAACCCCTTGATCTGAGGTGATGGATTACAAGTACGCATTCATCAGTCTTGGTGGCACCAAGACACCGCTCTGCAAGGAAGGTGAATCTGAAACATAGGGCCATGGGCAAAGAAATACTAATTGCACCCTTACAATCTGAAATACAATTAAAATCTGCATTTGAATAAATGATTCAAACATATCTGAAAAATAACTGAAGCCCACCCAATTTGGGTGTGGTGTTTTGCAGAGGTTCTGGTGAGTAAATAATTTCTTCCCTCCAGCATAAATTAATTTTTGTTGTTGTTTTCTTCTACTGTTCCCCATTGAATTCCAGCATAACAACCACACTACACCTGTCTTGGCAGAAATACTCCACAGATCTGTATGCAGTAGTTAGTTACATCTATTTTTTTACAGAAAGGGAAATTGTAACATAAATTGTTTAAGCTGATTAGACCACAGTAAGATGCAAAACCAAACCTCAAACTTTAGCCATTTTAAAGTTCTTCATAACAGTGTTTGAATAACATTAACAATTAAAATAGCTATGTTAAGGTATGAACTTTGAGGACTACATATCTACATATATTTGAACACCTTTGCCTTCAGGGGAGCTATTTGAGCAGCAGAACCTGAAGTTGTGAAGCTCAAGTCAGAGGCTCTGCCTACACCAAAAGGCAACTCAGAGTACGCATACAGCATGAACTATTCAGCTGCCTGGGCTAAACAAAAAATTCCAGCAAATAATGAGTCGAGGGTTGTGATAGAAACAGGAATGCCATGCAGAGGCATCCAGTCTGACTGAACTAAACAACCTTAAGCTATAGGTACTTCTTCTGGTTTAAGCAATAAGCCAGAAATTGCTAACACTGTGAGGGCATTAGCAGAGTTCACTCTCAGTGGCCTGGAACCAGGTGCCCCAGATTATTGTTCAAACTTCAAATGGCTGTGTAGGATATTCAGGCTGTTGCTAATGCTGTCAATAAGCACCTGTTTTAGTACATTAGCTAAGAATGAGGTCTGATATAAAAGCAAGGACTATCAGAGCTGTTGTGAATGGTAAGAAAAGGGCATAGCATAGGAGAGTTCTGAGTTGCAAGAATTTTTACAGAGTTGTTCATCTGCTCAAAGCCTTTGAGGTATCCATTTCTTTATGATGAACTAATTAATTACAATTCAAAATTTCTTGCAGAGGGTACTCTTCTTATCAGGAAAACTTCCATTTTCTGTGTGTCTGTTTCTCCATGCACAGATTTTTGGGGTCACTTTTGTGTCTGGAGCCATTACATAGGGATTGCTGTGAGTAAGCTTCCAGGTCCATCTTGATTATTTTTTTTTCCAGACACTTAGTCACTCACAGGTGTCTCAGGATGATGTTCTTACATCAGGCAAGAAGTTTTAATTATAATCTGAGTATATAGGTCTGTCCATGATTATACGGGAAAAGCTGTGAACTTCTGTTTCACTCACTTTAATTCATCTCAAAGATCAGACCATTAAGTCATTCTGGCTGTACAATAAAGTGGCTGGAGTTAGAACAATAATTATTGTAATTGTTTTCAAAGAAGGCTGTAGGCATCTCTGAAAATGTTGCCAGATACTTTTTTTTTTTTTTAAACTCATAGTCTGATTTTAGAAGTATTTTGTGCTTTTTGATATGAGCTTGGATGAAGGAAGAATAAAAAAAATTGGTGAAAATAATCTATGGATACTGTTATGCAAATTAATTCCTCAAATAGCTGCTAGGTATCAGCTGATAAAAAGGAAACTATTTTTGAAAAAGCCTGCTAATCCCTTAGAATATGGAGAAGTACTGAGGAATGGACAGGGCTGGGGAAGATAAATAAGGTTAGGGCAATTTATTTGAGAATCTCCTTGAAATATGAGATGGCTTAAACTAAACCTTGACCTATTCTTTAATTAAAAATAAAATAGCTGCAATTCCTGCAGCCAGGAACAATGACATAAATTTTAGAACCCAGTGACTGACCTGCACTCCCAAATCTTAATAATATGTTTATTACAGAAGTGATATGAGAATTCAAATATGGGTCACATATCTTAAATTTGCACATAATGTGATACTTTGCATGCCTAGCACTTTAATAAAAGCTTCTGATAAACTTTGAAGTTCTCAGGAACCTGTGACCAAGCCAAACAAGTTTCTGTTCCCAGGGGATCTTCACAAAGACACTCATAATTTAGAGATGATTTACATGTCTCAGTAGTTAAAGTGCTAGCAGAACAAAACCCTCAGTACTAATCTCTGTGTCTAGGATTGCTTATGTATTTTACCCCTTGACTATCCTGTAAGCCCCACCTACAGAAAACCAATTTCATTGCGCAAACCAAAGACTGCTGTAAAGTGACAGAAAGATAGACTGCAAGTGAAGAGGTTATTGACACTTGATATACTTTTGACTCTTCTCCAACTGGCTACTATTGGTCTATAACACATCTGTACCAGACACTGCAGGGACAGGAAAGGAAGAATTCTTGTATGTGATGACTTCTGCCTCCATAGCCGAGTTTTGCAAAGCCTTATCTTTGCAGAACTCTTCCTTGAGAACAAATGTCGCCAAGCAATGCAGCACATCTATACATGTGGAAGTCAACCTAAAAAACCAGTTGCTGGTGTTTTGAGGTCTGAGATAAGAATAAAAGTGGTGTTGTGGATTCTTTAGATAAAGAAGTCCTAAGAGATCAGGCCCAGAATTAGAGACAGCCAGGAAAGACCCTATAATAATAAGATTTGTCCTTCAGACTCTTCCACAGAAGTGCTATCATTTGATATTATCTTTTTAGACTGGACTTCTAATATAATTCTTTTGTTTCTTCTTCAATGTCAAAGAAGCAGTATCTTAAGTGTTTTTCTAGTTATATCTCGGCCTTTGTACACAGCCATAACACTTTTCAGTTCCTCCCAACTCCCACAGGGTTCTTCAGTGTCTTTCCCTTTTAACAGTATTTGTGCTTTCTCTCTCATTTTGGGGCTGGATTTGGGTGAAAATTGTGTGTGTATTCCTGGCCATTTTCTGAAAAAAAATCAGTCTCTCCTCTCTTTTCCTTAAAAGCAGCTTGACTCCCCAAACTACAAGTGCTCATGGATTGCATTCCAAAAGCTGAAATTCTTCATGATTTCTAACAACATTTACCTTGCAGAGGAGGGTACAAGGGACTGCATTATGCAAATTATGCTTAATCTGCTTTAATGACACCAAGCAGATCCAAAAGGGTTTTGAAGGCAGAATAAATTCTTCTGAATTAATCACTCTAGTGTTCCCAGAAATTAACTTGGCCCAGAATATTTTAAGATGAAAGAAACTTGTGGTCAGATATACATGCCACAAGATAAGGAAGTGAAGCAGTAATAAACACACATACTGAGGCAAAAAAACATGTAATCAGTAGTGGCTCATAAATAACTTCATGCACAAAGAATGTCCCAAGTTGTTGGGCAGCTTGGGACTCAGTATAAAAACCTGCACAACTCAAGGCTCTTCCATCCATTTCTCTTGCCGCCTTTGCCTTGGTGAATAAGGTAAGTCTGAACCCACTTACTCTCTCTTTATATGTTGAACTGTTGCCTGGATGACTTTGTAGCTTTTCCTCACTGGTGTTGTAGTACATTCAGCTGTTTTCTCTGAAGTAGGAAGGGGTTTTCATATAAAAGAGGAAGTTTTCTGTTGGTAGTCAGGTATAAAAATCATTGAATGGGGCAATTAGCTACAAGTTAGCCAGTTAAATCTATTTATTCAACTTTGGGATGCAAACAAGTTTTCAGGTCCTGCAGCTGAACATAAAATATCTGTAGTGAATTCTTGGGTCTGTTCAGAGTAGTGTGCTGGCCTGTGGAAAATGCAGCTACGGCCAGAAGATCAGAAGAACACAAG